>BDCZ01000117.1:0-10990 GCA_001662365.1 Chlamydomonas applanata
GCTGGGACGTTGCTGAGGGCTGTGACATGGCAAGGGTGTATCACCCAAGCCGCCAAGGAGCGAAGTGTCCGTGGTGAACGTTTGGGGGGGAGTGGAGGTGGGGTAGTTCCGGTATTTATCATGGCTGGGGGAGGAGGGAGGGGAGGGGGTGGGGCGGGTGGGGGGTTCTGAGGGCAAGGGGCTACGCCAACATGCAGCCACACCGCGCTTTTGTGGGTCATGGCCACCTTGGCCACCTGGGTGCCTGCGCGGCGCTCCAGCTGTTGTATAGTATGGAAAGCGCAATGGTTGCTGGACATGGTGCAGCTGCTTGTTCCTGTGGATGTTGGGCCTCTGCATGGTGTGTACATAAGTGGCATAAGGCTCAGGGAGCGGCTGTAAGATATGCATCGCGTGTGGTGCCTGCCCCAGCTCCCTCCTGGCTGGATGGGGCCAAGTAGATAGATAGGCTGCTTAACACAATAGCTGTGCACAGACAGTGGCTTTGAAAGGCGCTGCGTGTGCTTCATTCGCTCTGCCACAACTCCCCTACATGCTGCAGGGCTTGCATGCTGCATCCGCGTGCCGCTGCTCAGCTGACAACTGCACATCAGACGCGGAATGGGAAGTTGAAAGGCCCTGTCAGCATGTATGTCAGCGCTGCCGTCAAGGTTCCTTAAGGTTCTTCATATCCACATTTGTGGGCATCCACAGTGCCGCGCAGAAGGGTTCCCAGCTTCATCTACTTCATCCGTCCATCACACAACCTGCTGGGAAGGGCGGGAATTGACGAACGGCCGATTGCAGCTAAGAAGTCCTTATCCACGCGTGTTTGTGAACAGATCCTCAGTGCTCGGTGCTTGATGTCCAAGGTTCCAGTCAATCCCCAGCTGTAGCGATGGCCTACAATCCTCGGGAAAACAAGCGCTCTTAACCACAACATATCAAGCTCGGCATGGCTGCTTTCACCAGCGATGCGATCGGGGGCCCCATGGACCTCCATGTGCTATGTGGTGAGCGCACCCCATGTGGATGGACCTGCACCCAGTTATTGAAGGGGATAAAGAATGGATGGTTGAACAAACATGTACAGAGGTACCAAGAGCGCGCTCGCCCGGGGGCTGCGGCCTTGGAGCCAAGCTGCGCATGTGCATGCAACAGCATGCAACCATGCATGGTGGCAAGGGTCGCCGCATCAGCTGGATAGCACACAAGGATCTGCTGGAGAAGCTGCTGCCTGGCAGGAATGCATCCGCGCTGTCAAAGCGCTGGAACTGCCACATCAGGCCAGGTGGCGCAGCCTGCAAGGCGAGGGATGCTGAGCTGGCACGCCAGAAGCGGGCAGCAAAGCAGGCTGTACCCAGCTGCGCTGGTGGCAGCAGGGGGAGTGATGGCGACGAGGAGGAGGAGGAGGAAGCAGAGCTTCAGGAAGAGGAGGAGGTGATGGTGCTGAAGGAGAGCCCTGGCAGCAGTTGCAACAACAGTGTAACCAAGGGCAACAGCAAGCGCAGGCAGAGAGGCAAGAACGCGGCAGTGCTGCCGGGTTATGCTTATGGTTACACAGGCTGAGGCGCAACGCACACTGGAACAGCCGGGTGGCAAGCGCAAGGCATTGCCAGTCGCCACCACCGTCCCCACTGCCACCACCACCACCACCAGCAGGGGTGCGCTATCAAAAGTGTGTAGGTTTTGAGAAGTGCGTGGTGCTGGGCAAGAGCTGTTCTATTGGGCGAGCATGGGGCGCATGATGATGCTGGTGCCTGGCGCTCTGCTCTGCAGGTTAGCACGCAGGGTGCTGGCTGGGTGCATGGCGAGATTTTGCTGTTATATACATGGGCGCTGCAACCGCTCAACAGTCAAAACGCAGTTGGTGATACGAGGAATGTGAGAGCAAATAAGGGCACCGGCATGTCACCACATGGGTGGTTTGCACCAGGCTGGCAAATGCTGGGCAGCCTGGCTTGTGCACCAGGACGAGCAACAGGCAAGATCCTACATGCAGAGGCCATGTTGCTTTGGATTGAGGATGCCACGGAGGGCTGTGCTTGTTGGTAACACGAACAACCCGCATGGCATAACGTGAACAAATGGGCGTTGTTCTGCCCTTCAGATTGTTGTTACAGTCTGCGTGTTGACGAGGGGGGTGTGAGAGCTTCAAACACCATTTGCTGCTGCCCAATGCTTGGCACCACATCCAGGTGCAGAGAGTTAGGGTGATACGCTACATATTGTTAAAGCTCAACAGCGAACGAAGTTTCAAAGGCACAAAGGCACAAACACGGGGCTCATGGTTTCTCAGTGGAATGAAAAATCGCCGGATCTAGCGCTCTATTGCACGCAGAGAGCAGCGGTGCATTTGATCTTGCATATGACATCTTGTCTGAGCTTTTGAAGGGACCCCCCCAAGAAAATCCAGCGAGTTGAGAACCTGTGTTGGCCCGCGATTGTCCCTCGCCCATAGCTTTACACCAACACAGCGTATCCTGCTGAAGAAAAGCTACATCGCTGTAGATGGGGAGGCCTGGACCTTAGGGGTGCCTTCGCGCCTGGGCGGAGGAAATGCAACACCTTGGCAGCAAGCCTGTGCTCAGGCAGCACGCCAAGCAGCCACCCGGGTGGGTCTTGGGTCAGCACGCTTTGAGGTGCAGGAGGCACAGTGCGCGTTTGACGGCATACCAACCGCACGTACATTGTATCCTGACTGCAGGAACGTCGTTCCTGGAGCTTTCTGTCGCCCCTCTCTATGCGGCCCTGCACAGCATCAGGTATGGCGTCCACTTGCAAACCTTTTGGATCTGTGGCTGCAGCAATGCTCGTCAATTAGCTCAAGTTGCAATGTGTCGCTTGTGGCCTGTGTGCAGCAGGGGCAACCAGGACTGGGCCACATCAGATACAATGCTGCGTCTCCAGCAAGAAAGCAGAGCTCCTGCGCGTCCAGCGCGTCAGCAACTGGCAGGAGCACCATTTCCAGCGGAGATCTTGCTGGGTGGGCCACCGATGTGCTGCCCGGATCCGTAAACGGAGATGACCTGCACACGCTGCTGGCTGAGCGCCTGAAAGGTGCTGAGCGTCTGGGCGGCATGCCGTCAATGTCGTCGGACGACTTGGACCTGGAATACAGCTTGGGTGAGCCGGATGGCCCCAGCGAAGTGGAGGAGCGGCGCAGCAGCTCCGCCCATGCAACCACGTCCGCGCCCCAGCATGCGCAGTCCAACAGCCACGCAGCACCAGGCAGCACGCGCCGTGCGCCTGTCCGCCGTGGGAAGACAGCCAGCCCGCAGCCGGAGCTGCAGCCACAGCGCAGTCCACGCACGGCACGCCCCCGCGACCATGCTGCAGCCATGCCCTCGCAGCAGCAGCAGCGGCGGCAACACCAGCGACATGCTGCTGCATTCAGCGGCCAGCCAGCCAGCCAATCAGCCGAGTCAGCCCCCGCTGTGCATGCCACCAAGCAGGGCGCAGCTCACAGCAGCAGTGGCAGCAGCGCCCTCGATGACCGTGCCCTGACACGAGAGCTGTCACGAGCAGCGTCCCTGCAACAGCTGCAGGCGCTGTGTGACCAGCACCTGCACCGCTTCAACCATCTACACGCCGCATGCGCACTCAACCGCCTGGCCAAGGTGCGGGGGCTGTGCTGGACTGAACCGAGCCTGCTGTGCGCATGCACCTGCCAAGCTCACCTCGTTGCACCCACGTGGTACTGCCCATCTCCCTGTGCCCTGATTGGTTGCCCCCCCACCCCACCCCACCCCACCCCCCCTGTCCCTGCGCATGGTCGTCTCCATGCACTGGCGCGTGCCACATGTTGCACCCCCACATGGACCGCACGCCCGCATGGCACGCACACGCCGCCCCCATGCAACACAACCGAGCTCACGGCCAGGTGCAGTGCTCATCACATGCTCCTCTTCATGCGAACCTTCATGCGAACCTTCATGCGAACCTTCATGCCGACCATCAGCTGCATGCTGCGGTGGTCCATGCAGGTGTCTGGTGGGCGCCAGCAGCAATCAGAGGCAGGCTTGTTACTCGCTCAACTGGAGCAGCTGTTCGTCATCCACCTCCCCAAACTCTCTGCACGCGAGATTGCAAACGGCCTGTGGGCGTGGGCGAAGCTGGGCCGGCCGGTTGACAGCCCGCCCGTCGCGGCAGTGCTGGCTGCTGTGTGCGAGCAGGATGGGGTGCTGTTGAGGGGCAGGAAGGCAACGCCCCAGGCGCTTGCATCCACCGCATGGGCGCTCAGCTCGATACGGTGCGAGGACGAGCGCGTGTGGGGCGTCCTCATCGCCGCCATGCGCGCCAGCCTCCAGAAACACCAGCAGGCACAGGCGCAGGCGCAGCAGGGGCTGCCCAGCGGCTCGGCGTCAGCCACGCACACACACACGCGCCAGCCCCAGGCCCCGCCCCAGGCCCAACAAAGTGGTCAGGAGGGGGAGGTGCACTGGCAGCCGGTGGACATCGCGCAAGCTGTGTGGTCACTCGCGTCAGCAGGCCGCCATGACGCCCTCCTGTTCCACCAGCTGTCTGCCACGGCCATGGGCTGCCTGGCTGAGTTCACCCCTCAGGACTTGTCCAACCTTCTGTGGTCCATGGCCCGAGCAAGGCACCTGTACAGGCCCCTGTTTGAGGCAGCATCTCCAGTCGCCCGGACACTGGTCTCAGGGCTCACACCCCAGGGGCTGTCCAATCTGTTGTGGGCCTACACGACGGTTGGGGTTACGGATGTGGAGTTGAGTGGGGCAGTCACTCGGCAGGCGGCCCGCAGGGTTGGTGAGCTGCAGCCGTGCCACCTGGCACAGCTGTGCTGGGCGATGGCACGCAGCGGGCAAGTGTACTCGCCGCTCATGCGGGCGGCTGGGGCAGCAGCCATGTCAGACCCGGACGCATGGAAGGCGAAGGAGATGGCGGTGGTGCTGTGGGCCTACGCCACGTCACAGCTGGCTGATGAGCAGGTGTTTGGTGTGCTGGGGCACTCGATACTCGAGCGCATGGGTGGGGGCACGCAGCTGCAGCAACCAGGGCAGCCACTGGCGGAGGCAGCCACGGGGGCAGCATCAGCAGCATTAGCAGCGCCAGCAGGCAGCGCCGCCGCTGCAGCTGCAGCTGCCGCTGGCACATTGGACCAACAGCAGCCGCAGCAGCAGCGTGCACGTGCCCCCTTCGTGGCGCACGACGTGGCGAACGCGGTTTGGGCGCACGCCAAGGCGGGCGTCAGCAGCGCCCGGTTCTTCAACACGGCCGCAGAGTTGTGCTTGACCCACCACAGCCGGTGGGTGTCCTCCCCCCAGGCCTTCCAGTCCTCCCTCTGGTCCTTTGGCTACGCGGGGCACTACCACCCGCGGCTGTTCGAGGCAGCGGCGGAGGCGTTGGTTTCAGCGGTGGGCCAGGGGCGGCTACGGCCCGATCACGTGGCAGGCCTGCTTCTGCCCATGGCCCAAATGCAGCACCGGAATGAGGCCGCATGTGCTGCAGCGACTGGGTACATGCGGCGGGCGCTTGAAACGTCGCCCTCCTCCGTCTCTCTTTCCACGCTAACAACCACTCTGTGGTCCATGGCGGTGCTGGACTACTGTGATGCACCTCTACTGGCTGCTGCATTCAAGGCACTGGCGGCTGCGTGGGCGCGGCGGCGTAGCGGCCACGGTGGCGTTGGTGTGGGTGGTGGAGACGTCGATGCCGGCGGCCTGGGCAGGGGCGCACAGCACGCGCAGCACGCGCAGCACGCACAGCACGCGGGGGGCAGCACGCACATCACGGTCAAGCAGCTGTGTCAGGTGTTCCAGACCTACATGTGGCTCCAGGGCCGCTTGGGTGGTGGCAGTATCGCCTCCGGTTCCGGAGCCCGGGCCAAGCGTACTGCGGGCGGCAGTAGCGGGGACGCGGACGCCAAGGCGGTACGCGCCGCGTGTGCGCACCTGCCTGCCGACATGCTGGCGGAGGCGTCTGCGGCGTGGCGTATCCAGGCCGAGGACTTGATTGCTGTGAGCCCCTTCCAGGCGGATCTGCACAGGGCCATCATGGCCATGGGGCTGTCCCCCCGCATGGAATGTAAGACGCGTGACCGCCTCTTCTCCATGGACATGGTCGTGGTCGTGGGAGGGGTGCAAGTCACGGTGGAGGCGAACGGCCCAGCCCATTACACCTCCACCCACCCCCGCCGGCTGCTGGGCAACAAGATCCTACGTGACCGGCTGCTGGGTGTGCGGGGCGTGCGCGTGCTAAACGTCCCCTGGTGGCGCTGGCAGGCCGCGGCCGCGCATGGAGAGGCTGTCATGCGGGCATACCTGGTGGAGGAGTTAGTGGCTGTGTTGGGGGAGAGTGCGCGGCCTGAGCTCGCGCGGCTGCAGAAGGAGCGGGTGGCAGCAGATGAGGCGGCGCAGCGCCATGGCTACTCGGCAGCAGAGCTGCGGGCGCTCGTGTGGGCGGAGGACGACGCGGTGGCTGCTACTGCTGTTACTGCTGCGGCTGATGATGCTACTGCGGCTGCTACTGCTACTGCGGGCGTGGTGACGCCTGCTGCGGCTGCGGCCCCGCCCGCTTGCCCGTGAACAGCGCGGACTGCAGCAGCTGCTGCTGCTGCTGCTGCGGCTGCTACTGCGGCGGGTAAGGGCGGCCCCGTTCGCTAGCCTGCAAGCAGTGTGCGAGTGCTGCTGCTGCTGATGTTGCTTCTGCAGCAACGGAGGTGGCAGTGACGGCAGCGGAGGCACAGCTCTTGGTGGGGACCCAGCAGCGAGGTTGATCACCAGCGTCATGCAGCGCGCACATGCCATGCGCGCACATGCACGCATGCACAGCCATGCTGGCCTGTAGCCTCTGTGCTGCTCACAACCAGCTGGTGGGGGAGCCAGCCCGTGGAGCAAGCTCTGGTGCCTTGAACCGCAATGCCAGCTGCACCAGTCCATACACGTGTGCCTATGTGCTCCAGGTTGGTGGTTCGCATATTTTGAGGAAAGAAGCGCAGGGCGAGGTGGGCGCGGGGCGGTGAGAGGGGTTGTAGGCCAGGGGTGCTGAGCCCCTGGGGCAGCTGCATGCATTGTGCCTTGGGAGATTGGTGAGATGGTGTGAGAGGAACGCAGAAACAGTGCACGCGGCAGGCAGTACAGTGACGCAGACAGATCAAGTGAGGTGGCTGCTACGTGCAGCGCATGTGGTGTCTGTTGTGCTTGGGCATGCGCCGGCCCGTGGCATGTGTGCCATGTGGCTTGTGCAACACATAGGCTCTTGTTGAGTGTAAGCCGCACGGCGTAGGCGAGTCAGAGAACGTTCCGATCGCCATTCAGTCAAGTTTTACGTGCGAGTTGGCTGTGGTCTGTTACAAAGGCAGATTGTGGCGAAGCACGGCTCGGGCTAGAGCTCTTTCAAAGGGTGTACTGGACATGGATGAGTGAGGTATGTGGGCGGATGTAGAGTTACACTGAGGGAGGGGGGGAGCGCGTCCTAAAGAGGAGCACCGCCTGATCAAGCTCCTCCCCATCCCTGCCTGTGCTTTTGGAATGTGAGAAGGCGTTGGTTCGCATGGACATACAGCTGCAGCCTGCCGCAGGCATGCTGGGTGTCTTGCTCGGGTCGGTGGGCACAGCTCCCGCCATGAGACTCCCTGACTGTAACGCACAGCTGACAAAGGAGGAACACGAGTGACGTCTGCCATGCCACTTCCTCTGCCCCCACCCCCCCCTTGGACTAGCCAGTACTGCCAGCACACCACTGCCCCAGCTTGTTTGAAAGCAACATGCCATGTTCACTTTGTGCAGCATGCCACGCATGGGGTGTCACGTGGAGGGGGTTGCACCGTCCAAGAATACACGGTCCAATGCTTGCTATGCCTCGTAACCCTTCCACACTGGCCCGGGCAGCACACCACAGCAGACACACAAGCCCCACAAAGCTGCAGCTGGCGCACACGCAGACTGGGCTCTTGAGCGTCGTGAGTAAGCAGTGCAGACCAGAGCTCGCCCCATGGCCAGCAAACTATCTCCTGACGATGAGGCGCGCGCGGTGAGGCCCTAGCCCCCTCCCACCGCATACCACTGCATGCACCAACAGTGCCATACATGTGCGGCCTGCTGCGCCACGCAGCTGCTGCATGCATGCAAGCTAGGTCTGAGGGCGGGTGTGTGCAAGTGTTTGTGTGCGGGTGGGAGGATGGCGATACCTGACGTGGCAGGGCCATGGGGCCCTGCTCTGCCCCTCCAATAAGAACCAGCATGGCATAGCGCATGAGCAGTTCCCTGTTGCCCAGCCGCTGGGTCGTATGCCTGCCTGTTTCGTGCATAATAAATATTAATAATGACACGGCGTGTCACAGATGTGTCTGCATGCCGGAGCCCGACAGTCGTTATCTAAACACCATCACTAGAGGACCAAGCCAATTGTGCATAGCTGACTCCATACCTCCTGGGTCCTCGCAGCCAGCCCTACAGTACTGCTGCATGCCACCGTGTCCTCCTGAGCAATCAGGTCATGCACATACGACTCATGGCTGCGTATGGACGTGTGTGCTGCACCACCGCAAGCCGCCACCCCCGCACACACGCAACCACACCCACTGTTACCACAACTGCCGCCGCAACCGCCACCACAAGCTGCCACCACAACTACCGCAACCGCCAACACAACCGCCACCACAACCGCCACCAGCACAGGAGGAGTTGGAGCGCGCAGCTGACCCGAGTGACCCGGAGCAGCAGGAGCTGGTGGCCGAGATGCGCGCCCACCTGAAACGGGTGGGTCCAGAGTGACGTACTTGTTGCTATATTTATATAACGTATATATTATATATATATGCAGTGTTTGGGGGCTGTAGGACCGCATATTTGGTCCTGAACTGGGGCTGAAGACAGGGGTTGGGCAGTGGAGGCGCACTTGAGGCGGGTGGGTGCAAGTGGGCGGATCCAGACTAATAATAATCATAACACGGCGTGTCACAGATGTGGATCCAGTCTGCGTAATGGCAATTCAGCAGTGTTCTTGGGGGCGGTAGGATTGAATGCGTCACGCTAGAGGCAAGGTTGAGGTGCAGTGTTTGGGGGCGCTTTGCTTTTGAGACACAGGGGTGGGCAGTCGTGGGGAGTGGGGTTGGGAGGAGATGGGCGGGAGGGGCTTAACTACGGTAGTTTCTTTTCGGGCTTGACTAGTTTCACTGCGGCCGTGTACCTTGCGTGGCAGTGGCACTACACCTGCTGTGCCGTGCCGGCTCATGATTCTGTATTGCTTGTAACGGCTGGGTGTTGCTTCACGACTCCTGGTTCCATGGCTGCTCCCTTACTAATAACACTAATAACACTAATATTAGTAATAATTAATAATATTAATAATATAAACATGGCTGCTCCCTTACTATGATGTATGAATGCAGTAAGAAGACTTGCTGCCTCATGTACTGCCGGCTGCTGTTGTTGCCTACTTGGGACCGCAGCTGCAGGAGCTGCGGCGCACAGAGGACCCCCGCCTCTCCTTTTCAACACCTGAGTTCAAGGAAGCCCAGCGCGCATTTACCGACAACTTCAAGGTGAGCTCGGCCATCTTGTGAGCTACATTATGAACATACCACAGGTGGTGGAGCTGCAGTACAGGCTGCAGTACAGCTGCAGTACAGTGACACATGTGCAGCACAATATGAGACAGGTTTAGGGTTTAGGGTTTTAGGGTTTAGGTAGTGCACCTACCGTAACCTTCAGCAATACTCAGAACCCCGCGGAGAAGTTTACTGTGGGATACAGCGTGCCTGCACGCTGTATCCCAACATGTGCCTGCCGCTTGAATAATGAATAATAACACGGCCTGCCGCTTTGCTGGTGCTTATTTACAACCCGCTGTTTGAATCACTCCGCTGTGCAGAAAAACTTTGGTCGGCCTGTGGAGTGGGCCCTCGTGCGCGATCACCCTTGGTCTGCACCCGCGCTGCGCAAGCTGGACACCCCCGTGAGTGGTGTGGGGCCACGCGAAATGGCCGTTTTAGGACCCTGGTGGGACCGTTCGTATCCTCACAGGCCTGCTCAGGCTGCAAAGCCCAACATCAGTGCATGTGGGGGGCGGGTGTAGCTCAGGTTGATACAGCCCGCGTGCCGGCTGTGCCTGTATATATACTAATAATAATAACACGGCGTGTCACAGATGTGTCTGCATGCCGGAGCCTGACAATCGTCATCCCAGCATCGATGCCCTCCCTTAATGCGCCCTCCGCTGCTGGCCACCCTGTTGTGCCCTGCCGGCTGTGGCGCCGCACAGGTGGACATGCAGGGCAACCCATGGAAGGAGTGAGGCCGCATGAGTGACAGTGTAACACACATGAGGAGCGAAGAGGGGACCAATGAATGCCGAGCAGGCCTTGACTGGCGCTGAAGGCTAATGTAACAACAACAACAGGACCAATGAGAGAAGTGGCAGCCACTTCGGCAGCTTGGTCTACTCTCTACTGGCTTTTGTACGCAGTATCTTGGACTGGTGGCAAGCCGGGGATGATTGCTTGGAGGCATGTGCGGTGGCATGCAGATTGCTCAACGTAGAGAAGACGGCGCATGTGGCCGCGGTGTGCATGACGGGAGGGGCTGGCACGGTGCCATGTTGCCTGGTGGCAGCGCAGGCCTACACCAGAGTTGCAGGCAGGTCTGTGGAATGGTGCTTTGTCTCCGTGAGCAGTGCAGCACAGCAACAGTGAATGCAGTTGGATGAACAGACAAGAGACTCGCGGCATTGGGGGGGGCCACTGCCACGCTGTGTAGCCAGACGTGAGTGCAGGACAGAGCAAGGCTGCAGCTGTCTGCAGGTTGCGTGATGAACCCTTAAAAAGGAATCCCCGGACAGGGTGCATGCTGTTTGTCAACTATGGTACATGCCGCAAGTCTGCTGGCTACATGCACAGGACTGCAGAGTAACCTGGATATCCCTACTGCAACCACAGTGCAGTCAGCGCCCTCAACACCGTGCACACCTGCATCCAGGTACCCAACCCCTCACACGCCCTTGAGCTCACATGCCCTTAGACTCCCTGAGCCCCCCCCCCCCCCCCCCC
>BDCZ01000117.1:11856-40405 GCA_001662365.1 Chlamydomonas applanata
CCCGGAGCACGGCCCCCAGCGTCCTGTGCCTGCAGCGTCTCCTCTACTCAACAGCACACCTGTCGCTGCTGGGGGTGTTCTATAGCACCGGCCTGGCGCTACAATTGACCTCTATGAAGCCAGGGACCATGCATCAAGTGTAACAGGAATCCTCCATCGAAGCCGAAGCCTCAATGAGAGGGCCTATCAGCAAATCCACAGGCACCGCCCCCGATGATGCACAGGCAGATGCACAGGCAGATCAGGGGACCGCAGCAGCCTGTGACAGGAACACCCACAACAGGAGCAACACTGGACAATGCAGCCAGAAGCCAATTCAAGCCCAGCCCAGCGCCCCCCCCCCCCGCCCCGCCTTGCCCCATCAAGCCACCACAAGTCTTCACATCCCGTCACGCCCCTGTGAGCCGCAGCGCGTCCAGCTGCGTCTGCAGGTCCTCTAGCTGTGCATGCAGCTCGTCGGGCCGCGCGTAAAAGAGCTTGAGCACGTCGCGCTCACGCTTGGACTCGGCCTTGCGTGACTCGCAGGCCCGCGTGAACGCGGTGAAGGCGCCGACGTGCGCGTTGATGCGGTCCTGGTTGGGCGGGCGGTTGGGGTGGTTGGGTTGGGCGGGCGGTTGGGTGGTTGGGTGGGTTGGTTAGGTGAGCACTTGGTTTGGGTGGGTGGGTAGGTGATGGTTTGGCAGGTTTGGGTGGCATGTGTGGGTGGCACGTGTGTGTGTGTGCGCGCGCGCGCGTGCGCATGTGTGTTACGCGTGTGTCATGGCGCACAGTCGCCTGCCGCATGCAAATGTGAAATGTGAGCACTTTAGACATACACAGTACGCTTGGGGGCCCACACACCTGGAGCTCGCTGATGATGCCCTCCAACGTGTCTAGTGCCCCCTGCAGGGCCGGGTCTCTCATGGTGGGCTCAGCTGCTGAGGGGCCCGCGAACAGCAGCCCCCGCACCTCCCGCGCCAGCCCTCGTGCTAACGCCACCGCATCCAACAGCCCGCATCCCACGGCTGCCGCTGCGGACGCTGCCGTTCCCGCCCCCGCCGCACCCGCTCCTCCTACCGCGCCCGCACCCGGGCCCCCCGCCCGTACACCCGCCCGTACGCCCGGCTGTGCGCCCGCCCCCGCCTCCGCCCCCACCTCCTCCTCGGCCTGTGCCAGCTGGCGCGCGAGCGCCTCGATCGAGTCTGCCAGCTGGCGCGCGCTCATGGGCACCGGCAGCGGCTGTGCAGCCCCACAGCCGCCACTACCGGCGGCTGGTCCGTTCATTGCCGCAGCCAGATGCTGCTGCCCGACCTGCACCACGTCTTGGATAGCACCCAGGTAAGGGTCCCTCCCCACGTTTTGCCTCTGCGCGTACTTCATGTACATGCCCCCTAGGCTGTGAGGGCTGCCAGCAGCCGCCACGCCCCCGGCCGTGCGCGCAGGACTGTGTGCCACCCCTGCCCGCGTGCCAGGTGCCCCAGGCGGCCGGCCATGCGGCTGGATCGGCGACGGCGGCAACGCCATGTGAGGGGGGGCAGCATGCAGGGCCCCATAGGCGGTGATGCGGCCGGTGGCGGCTGTGGTAAGGTCTGCCATGTCAGCACCTGCGTCCTGTACCAGCTGGGCCACCTCCTGTGAGTGCATGGGCCACGGCAGCACACCCAACTTGATGAATCCTGCTCAGTAAGCAGCAGGCAAAGAGCCGACACCCCGCTTCCTAGACACGCATGGGACCCACACAGGCTGAATAGGCAGATAAGGCACAGGAAAAACAGCAGCTCCACAAACAGCAACGGACACAGGCTAGCAGAGAAACGAGCACTGAAGAAACGCGTACGCGCACGCAGTAGCTTTGCCTACCTGCAGCTTGCGCAGCTCAGCCCCACGCAGCTGGTCCAGCACCAGGTGGGCCGCCCCCTGGAGGAACAGTGCATCCACCTGCGCCTGCGTGTGCGCCACCCTGGCCGCGGTGCGCGCCTCGTGCGCCGCGTACTGGCCCTGTCAGGCAACAGCACGAGGCAGTGGGGTTATGAGGTACATGGCTGCATCTTGCTCCCCTCAACGTCACGGTCATCCTTTGGGGTGATGCTCTGGGTCATCCTGAGGGTCTGAGCCACACCACACCGCTGAACCATGAGGCAGAGACCAAGGCTCCCTCTCTACACCCGCAGTCACACCACAGTCACACGACCGACCTGCAGTACGAACACGTCCTGGAGTGACGCCAGCTGCATCGCCTCCTGGTTTCGGATCCTGTCCATCAGGCTGTACACGGCAGTACACACGGCAGTACATGCACGCACACATGCAGGCACCTCAGGGCGGGACATGGGGTGCTGTGAGGTATGAGGACACGGTGGTGGGATTGCCTTCTGCATGGTGGTGTGCCACGTATCCTGGCATGAACCAGGCGCTGAGCACCACATGCCGCAGGCAGAACAAGGAGGGTGCAAACAACAGCCTGCGCATTCAAGAGCGCCAGGAGCCGGACCCAGCTCTATGCATAGCCCGCTGCATAGCTCCATGCATAGCTCTATGCATAGCTCTATGCGTAGCCATCCGCCTTCCAAACTTGAAGCATCAAAAGAGATCAATATTAATATCAACACGGCGAGGGCCATCAAAAGAGAAGATGAAGTGGATATCAGCGGTGCCCCCGTGTACTGACTCACGTGCCCGCCTCCTGTTTAAGCTCCGCCGCGCGGCGGGAGATGGCCTCCCGGGCGTCCTCCGAAACCCACGGCTGCGGCCCGCCCGACGACAGCGCCGCCTTGTACTCGCGCCGGATGCGCTGCAGCTCGTCCATCTGTGGTTGCAGGGGCAATGTTTTCATAGTTCCCAAGTTTGTTTCCAGGTTCCGTTCCCAGGCGCTAGGTCTCCATCTCCTGTTTGCAACCCCTGTGCCTCCAGGCATACCGTATGGGTATGTTGCCCAGTTATCATATCTTCTGCGTGAATCTCTTAGTACGGTACCTGTCCAGGTATCTGTCTGTGTCATTCTTTCTCATTCTTTCATGAAATCCATATGACATCAGCAATACAATAACAGTGCCGACGGCCACCTGTGCTCTCCCCTGCGCACGCACCTCTGCCCGCACCCCCGCCAGCTCAGCAGCCGCCGCCACGTACTGGGTCTCCGACAGGTAGTACACAAACCTGCAGCCGCGATGCGCACACACATGAGCTGCATGGACCGCTGCCTCATGTCGTATGAGTCGTGACACATCTCTCAGCCCTCAATTGTTTTTTAGCACCTGGCACCACGGCAACACAGCAACACGGCCCCAGCATGGCTGCCACAACAGCTGGCACCACAGCTCCACACGCACCCCACGCTCTTGCAAGCAACACCATGGGGGGCAGTGAGCTCTGCGCAACGCAGTGCTGCTGGGTGGTGCCTCCCCCCATATGTATTCAGGTCTATAAACGTCTACAGCCCCATATACCCTGAAGGCCACATGCTGTGTGCCGCACCCACCGCAGCCGCTTCAGCTCTGCATGCATGGTGTCCTGATCCATCTGGCTACCGGCTGATTGGCTGCTGCCCGATGGCTGCCAAGGGTTATTGTCCGCCAGTATCGTGGCCGGGTCGCTAGCTGTGCCGGTAGCGTCTGCTATCCCTGCAGGCCCTGATGAGCTACTGCCTGAGGTGCTGCTCTGGTACCTGCATGTGTGGGGGCATGGCGGCATGCATTGAGGTCGCACACATGGGGCCATGCATGCAGGTTGCATGCATGCAGGTCGCACGCATGGAGGTCGCACACATGGGGCCCTCACACATGGAGGTCGCACGCACGAAGGTACGCATGGGAGGCACACAAGAGGACACAGAGCTTCCATGGCAGTCAGGGGCATAGGGCACAGCCACCACTTGAAACTGCAATCCCAGCGCAGGCATGGCACGCACCGGTGCAGCATGTCGACGAACGCCTTATCATTTGAGGAGTAGGAGCTCATGTCAGCGGCCAGCAGCAAGAACTTCCGGCTGTCCAGCTTGACCAGCTGCTGGAGGTCCTGCATGGCGTGCAGCATGGGCGTGCACATGACATGCATGGTGACTTTGTGAGCATGCGTTGCACACCCTGGTGGACTGATGTACCGCATGCTGTGCTGCATGCTGTGCACAGTACGATGCGAGCCTGAACCCGGCGGGCCAAATTCTGCGTGTGTGACTGGGGTGTTCGTCTTATGGATCGTGCCTGAGCGTACCTTGATAACCTGCTGCAGCGCCTCCAGCCGCTGGTTCATGTCTGCATTGAGCTGTGCACTGGACGCCACCTCAGCTGCCACCGCGCTGCTGGCCTGTGCCAGGGCACTCTCATGCTGCTGCCGCTCTGCGCGGTCCACGCGCAGCGCATTGTCCATGTTCAGGTCCAGCTCTTGCAGTTCACGCAGCTGCACGTCCAGCATGGCATTGCGCGCCTCCAGCTCCTCAATGAGTGCCTCCTGCTCCTCCGGTGTCTCGCACGACAGCCACACCTCGTGGCTTGGCAGGTGCGCCCTGAGCTGGTCTGGGTCAAGCTGTACGTCATCCTCCACCTGGCTGTCGTCGTCTGTTGTGCGGTCCCCTTTCGCGCATTTCGCCAACGAGTCCAGCTCGGCTGCAAACTGCTCGACCTCCTCAGGCACGAGGTGCGCTGCATCCAGATGGTTGACAAGGAACGATAGGAACGGTGCTGGGAGAACATTCACGCCCACAGCTGCCGTGACATCGTCCAGTCCAGACTGCTTGAGCAGCTCTGCAGCCTGCTGCTGCTGAGCCAGCAGCTGAGCTGCAGCTTTTTGTCGCTGGTATCCAAGCATTCACGTTAGGTATTAGTTAGGCGCGACAGCAGTCAGCTAGTCATTTGGTCAGATCACCGTCCTGTGCAGGGAAGGGCGGCACAAGGTTTCACCAGCCAGTAGGCAGTATCATAAATTCAAAAGCAATGAAAGCAGACGCAAAACAAGTGCCTCACACTCCACTCTTTTGCACCTTGGACGCAAGCCGCGCCGAATAGACGAAAGCAGAGAGGGGCAAGCCAGGTCTAGGTACTATCGCTCATAGCACGGGTGCCCCCTCTGACACATCCACCTCCTGACCAGCGTGTGCACCGGACAAAGACCAGCGCGGCATCGTCAATTCTTCCTTTGGGGGCTGACCTTGTAGGACCG
The DNA here is from genome assembly GCA_001662365.1 of Chlamydomonas applanata. Lineage (NCBI taxonomy): Eukaryota > Viridiplantae > Chlorophyta > Chlorophyceae > Chlamydomonadales > Chlamydomonadaceae > Chlamydomonas > Chlamydomonas applanata. The sequence continues at coordinate 16,990 of BDCZ01000117.1, forward strand.
TGCTCCAGGTGCGAAGAAGGCGGTGCCTTGAAAGCCTCAGGGTTACTACATGAGTGTGTTCCTGGTGGTGCCGTTGGGGCTTGCTGAACAACGCTCTTATACACCATCAAAGCACGCACGCTGGCGCGATGTTTGACAAATGAACAGGCCCGGATCCGTTGCTGACGGGCCGAGGTTCCATGGTCTCCATGTGTGCTTGCTGAGGTTGCCTGCCTCGGGAATCCCACCCGCAAACAGGCCTTATCCGGCATGGAGGACACGATCCTGCGCAACATGACCGTCAGCGGGCCACGGTTCTTCGATGCCCCCATGGACCCCAGCTCCTGCCACAGCCCTCCGCCGCCACCGCCTGCTGCCAGCCGTGCCAACCAGGCACGAGGCGCGCGCTGGAAGCAGCAGCCGTCTCAGCCGCACAGCATGGTGCACGCAGAGAGCATGCCTGCTCCCTGCTCCTTCCATTCCCGCCCCATAGACGATGACACGCTCTCAGAGGATGGATTGCTGTCCCCCATGTCCGCAGCGCACAGTGCAGCCCCTTACATGGCCATGCAGCCCCCCAGCCCCATGAGCAATGTGCGCAACCAGCAGAGGCAGCAGCAGTTGCAGCCACCCCCACAAGCGCTCTCTCTTAGGCCCTCAAGTGCCAGCTCAGCGGCCAGGGAGCTGCCCCTTGTCGCTCAGCCCATGGCAGCCACGCCCTACCAGCGCAGCAGTGTGGATCGCAGCAGCAAATACAGGCAGGACATGCGCATGGCACGCGAAGGTTCCTGTGCGATGGATAGGTGCGTGGGTCTGAGGGGACTTTGCAGCCAGGCATGATTACTCACCTGCCGCTGGATTCAACACGTGGGCTGTGATTGGTGCTGGAGCGAGTTGCCCCTTGTTGATTTGCCTGCTGCTGCACAGGTACAAGGGCCTCACACAGCTATTCATGGGGCTGCGGCGCGACTTTGACCGCCTGAGCGTGCAGCCGCCCTACAGCAGCTCTGCATTTGACACGTCCGGACACCATGACGTTCTGTACAAGGTAGCAGAGGTGGGCGAGGCGCTGGCCCTCTTTGGAACCACAGATTTTGGGGAGCGCAGCAACAGCTCGCGTGCGATCACTGCAAAGGACTACGCGTACCTGCTCAAGATGTACTGTGAGGCGTTCTGGAGCCTGTTCAAGCAGGATTTCCTGGACGCGCTGCCGCAGGTGCAATGACTGATGGGTGGGAACCCTGTACAGCTGGCTTAGCCGCACTGCAGGGAGAAAGATAAGTGCTTGCTGCAATCGCTGCAGCAACCTTTGCATGGCGAGATGGCTGCAAATGCTCAACCTGTTGCATGCTGCCATGCGCTTGTTGTGCCAACTTGTACTGGATTGTATCAGATGATCGTGTGCTGACTACGCTGCTGCCGGGATCCCTCCCCCTCCCTGCTGCAGCACATTGGGGATGAGCTCATGTGCGTGCGGGGGCTGCTGACCACGCGGTTCGAGGCCAACTCCATCATCTCAGACCAGCTGATCAAGCATGTGGGCCTGGAGGCTCAGGGCGGTGGGGCAGTAGTGTTCAACACGTCTGTGGTGTCAGCCAACCCGGTGCGCAAGCAGTCTGTGTGTGATCACTGCAGCGGCTTCGAGTGTAGTCCATACGTGGCTCAGCTGTTTCCTTTTTGAACAACAGCCAACTTTGTTAGCGGGCACACATAACATACAGGCAGGTCGGTCAGGTCTCAGAAGCAATGCAGTGATGAACTGATGATTAGTGCCCTGCGTCGGTGGCTGGGTGTGTCACATGCAGATCAATCGTGTGGTGGCCACACCCATGAACCATGTCAAGACCATGGCCACTGCAGCATCCAAGGTGTGTGGTGCTTTGCACGCGCTTGCGTGCACTTTTGTGTTGTAGCGCAGTGCACTGCAGTGTGGCCTTGTTTGGGCGCGGACGTGCTTCGACCCAACAGGACGGATCGATTTTTGCCATAATACCTGACCACCTGTACATCATCATGGCACGCTATCATCACATTACACTGTTTCATGGCTCCTGTACACGGCAGGCGCTGCACATGAGCCAGAACAAACTGGGTGCAATCGCGGTGGGGGCGATGGGCGGGCTGTGGCTGCTGAAGAAGGCTGGGGTGCTGGGGCTGCTGGGCATCGGGGGCGGGCGCACGGCTGCCCGGCTGATTGACGATGGCGAGGAGCTGGGTCATGGGCGCGGGGGCCATCGCGGCCGGTACGGCGGCAGCTCGCTGAGTGCGTCTGAGGCGCGCCTGCTGCAGGGCTTTGAGCACGCGGATCGCGCTTGGAAGGTGAGGGCGGACCTACCAACCCTGAACCGAGGCCGCTAATTATAATATTAACACGGCGTGTCACAGATGTGTCTGCATGCCGGAGTCTGAGGCCGCTGCTTCAGGCATTACTGGTGCTGCCACATGTGCACACAGCCAGCTACCGTTGCCAGGCTGGTAGAAATGCAGGTACACACGCGCGTGCGCAATGCTGTAGTTGCGCGGATGCATGACAAGCAGAGTAAGCAGGGTGACGTAGTGACAGTGTACTTGGATTTGAAACCCTTCTTTATAGCCTTTTTTGGGTGCTCGTACTTGGTGCAGGAGCTGGCCAAGGCGAACCACAACACACAGCTGCTGGAAGAGGATTGGCGGCTGGGCCGGCTGCGTCTGGCAGCGCCCTTTGGCGGCCCACACCCACCTGGCTTCACACCCGTTGACATGGAGTCCTGTGACCCGCGCAACTTCATGCGTGCGCAGCTGGGCGGTGCATGAAGCAGCATGCCAGGGGTGGCGAGCGTGCTGCAAAGCACGCCGACGATGCTGGTTGGGGCGGCCGCCTGCATGGGTGCGCGCGCAACACATGCAGCGCAGGCCATATTGATGGCTGGTCTGATGGCTGGTTGGGATACTATGGCTGATGCCTGATTCTTTCTTCATGCACAATATGGAACGCAGCACATGCACCATGCTTGCACGCAAGTGCTGAGATGCACGAGATGGCTTCCTGAGCCAGGGCATGGGCTGTGCTGCTTCCTCCCAGTTTCTTTGTTGACTGATCTATGTGCTGACATGCTGTACATATCACTAGTTAACGTGTGCCAGGATTGTGCTGGTCGGTGCTTTGGGGATGTCCTGTTTGCTTTTTTGGTTGCTGAGGTGCGTGCACACGGCCTGCGTGGATATGTGATGCTCAGCATACTGTAACACCTGTTGATCTTTAGGCATTGTTGGGGAGCAGTTGTCGTGCATGCTGCGTCGTGCAAGGCACCACATCATGCTCCACCCCCCCGACCATGCATCACTCACTGGAAACGGTTGACCAGTGCCCCCCTCGGCCCCCAACCCCGGCACACCCGAATACTCCAGCCATTTCAACACTCCTGCACCGCAAATTGGCAGTTTTCTAGCTGCCTGCAGCACGCTGGCATCACCGGATGCATGCATATGCTGCCATCTCAGGCGTGGTGATTGACAGCGGCAGCCCTAGGAGTGCCTGTGTGGGTTCTGTGCACGGACCAAACACGCGCATCTCACGTATGTGTGTGTCACGGCCGTTCTGGTGGTTCGCCAGCACTGCTAACTGCAGGAAGAAGGCGCGCAGCGGCGACGTGGATGTGCCACTGTTGGGGTAGGCCGCGGGGTCTTCGCCTGAGGCTGCTGCAGCCTCGCTGCCGCCTGCAGGCATGCCTAGAGGTATCCGGATCCACCCAGTGGGCTCTTCCAGCTCCATCACACGGATCTCCTGCAGGCAAAGAGCGAGCACTGCCTGAAACTCAGGTAGAACCCTACGCTGTGCAAAGCTGCCAGCATACTGCACCGCGGGCGGACCCTCGCCAAATGATGCTGATATGGGCCCAGCTGGCAGTCGTAGGCGTGCAGTGGCCTTGTGGATGGGGACCATGAGGTCTGCAGGCATCTGGAATCTCTCATGAGCAGGGCCAGTCCCTGGAGTGCAGAGCAACGCTGAATGCAGAGTAGGACCAGATGCAGAGCAGCTCGTTCCATTGCATGCAGCTGCTATCCAGTGGGGGCATGGCTGCGTGTATGATGTATTCTCATCTCACCTTGAGGTCATGGATGCCAGAGCCAGCGCGTACTGAGATCTTGGAGGGCGTGTAGCTTTCATCCAGCTTGAAGTCTAGGTAAATGTGTAGCTCCTGTGTTGTGGAACACAGCACGCAGCTGTCAGCTGCACACAGAGCCCCTCAACATGGGAGGGCAGAGAATGGGCATGTACAGCTGTTGTCCACAGGCCCCGCATGCATGATGCCGCATGGCTCCGTTGGGGTCCCACGCACCAGAAGGAGCATCTTCCTGGCAAACTCAATGTTGACCAGGTGGGGCTGAAGCCCATCCGACCTACAGCAATGCTTCAAAACTCAGACCATGTGCCTGTAGGGTTCAGTCTGTTCAGCAAAGAGCTTCCACCCACTGCCAGAACGTATCCATGCGACCGTCTCTGAGCAACTCAACGCCATTCCCGGGCTTGGCGCTGGTCACGCTCCAAGCAGCCAAGTGTCCGACCTCCTTGAATCCTGTGTCACGAATTTCCTGTACCATTGCCTATTATCTACTTCAGGTACAATTGTTTCGGTGCATCCGTCGCAGCCTTCACATGGTCTGTCACTGGCTGTGCATCAGCTGGATGTTGCTACAAAGCAAGAACGTGCACATGCAGCAATTCTAGTGATGCGTCAGCTTCTGCTGAACGACATTGATCTGCTGGTCATTTGCTGACGCACTGATCCTGCCCCGAAACCGCCTCCATGCTGTGCCCATGCTGTAGCCCCAGCTGCGCCAACCTTGACCAGGAACCGTTGACCCACTGATGTCGTATTACACAGGAGCATGTTGTTGGCCCACCCACCCAAAATTGTGGTTTGTACTTGATCGGGTTCCTGAAATCCGCAACGAGCGGCCTGGCATCTCACAGTCCTAAATGCTTGCTCTCTCCATTCACAGCCGCTCCTTGGCCTTGCAGAATCATTTATTGCTACACGGTGGAGCTAGGGAAGGGTGTTGCTACCCCACCACCATCACCACCACATGACTACAGCCATCCAGACCCGTCTGCCCTCCAGCCTCGTCCATGCTGGTGTTGTTGTTCTGTCGTCTATGTACCGTACTCGAAACCGATTCGCAGACCTTCAACACGCACGGAAACCAGGGTTGCGCAAAAGCAAGCGGGTGCTGCACCTGCCTGGCGTGTGCGCCATGAGCGGCACACACATGCCGCAAGTCACATGAAGTGCAGCATCAGGCAGGCCCCACACACAACTGAAAAAGAGAATGACGGAGCCCAGCATGATGTCTTGCACGAAGGGGGCAGGCGTGACGTGCTCAGAACTAACAGCACGTACCACACCACCCCCGCACAGCACACGCCAGGCAGCAGAAGCAGTCATGCAACTCAGATCCCAGATCCCAAATGGTTGCAAATGACTCGAAGTTGAAAAGAAACGGGCGCCTTGTGGAGGGACTGGCCTCATCCAGACCGGGCCAGAACGATTGTGTTCATTGAGACCGCACGGCCAGACACACAAGTGTGACCGGTACCGTGTGCGCGCCGGGGGCAGGCGGGCATGCATATCAACCCATCCTCAGTAAATGCATCGCCATACTGCCACACCAGCGCTTTGTTGCCCCGTACTGCCAAAGGATTCAGCCAACCAAGCTGCGGTACGAGGCAGCCCTGAAAACATTGGGGTGTCCTTGTTGCTATGTAGGCCTACCCAGTAGGCACACAGGTAAGCAAGAGCGCCAGCCAATGCATCCTGATCAGAGCAGCAAACTGCAAGCAGCCACCATGTGCACGGCCACACGCTTGCTAGGCTGCGTGCGCCCAAAACAGAGGAGCAGATGATGATGCGTGTCTCGTACCCCAAGAGCTCAGATGGCAGAATGCCTGCAGAATGCCAGCAGAACGCCCCCCCTCACCATCCCTAGACTCTTCCTGTTCTCTGCAAAACACATGCTTCATCCGTCTGCCCGCTCTGGCCGCTGACATGGCACGGCAGAAGAGAGCAGCCAGGAATGGCAGCCCGGAAAAGGTGCATGTGACCCCCCATGGCCAACCAAGTAGTCCACGCCCCCCCCTTTCCACCCCTACGCCCCACATCCCAGCAAAGGTACTATCGATACATTTCTGATGTTCCGCAGCCCTGCACCACCCTGTCACAGCTGGATCGACGCGGCAGCAGCACTGTCCCGGCTGGACTCAGCGGCAGCAGCACCACTGTCGCAGGCGCCGTGCACGTGCTTGCAGAGCGCCACCGCCCATCGCCGCCTGACAAAGGCACATGAGGCCTGGTGAGACTGGGGCACAGAAGGAAAGAGCACCCAATGACGCAGCTGCTTGCACAGCAGTTCCTCCCATGCCTGCAGCCAGCGCATGGCAGAGGTCAAGAGCAGCCTCCCCCCACCCCTTTCAAACAACATGATCTCAAGAAGCCAGCTCACCCAGTGAAACCAGTAACGTGTACTCTCAGAAGATGAACGGAAAAAGCAGTACAGAATCGATGAAGAGAGAGAAAACAAGGCGGTGCGGGGGCCACGCACTGCTGTGCAACGCCCACCGGATGGTGAACCGTTGGTTGGCTGGTTGGTTGGGTTGCGTGCCATGCCGCCAAGCAACCGCAAGTACAGCACACCATCACATCCGAACAGCATGCGGCGTCCAGCAGCACCATCCAGACGCAGCACTTGGCTGCTGTCAATACTTCGTAGCCGCCTTTCCTCTCGGGGGTGGCTGGCCTTCAGTATTTGAACCGCCAGCGCCTGCTCTGCTCCATTATGATGCTCGGACGGCGCCGTTGTTGCTGCTGCGGTGCTCCGGCCCAGCCGTGGCAACCCCAGCAGCAACAGCCTCGGCTACAGGGATGCTCACAGCTCCCACTGCAGCCCCCACCGCGGCAGCGGCGGAGCCATGCTCTGGCCCCGCGGCGCCCGCCGCAGCCGTTGCCTGATCGGGCGCCGCGACGCGGCGGCAGTGCTGCATGACGCGCTTGAGGTCCTCCACCCGAAACGGCTTCACAATGAACTCCTCGATGCCCGCCTCCCGGCACCGGTCGTGCAGCGCTTGCAGCGTGTCCGCGGAGAGTGCAATGATACGGGGCCGGAGGGCGGGTGGGTAGCTGGACACGATGCGGCGTGTGGCCTCCAGCCCATCCATTTCCGGCATGTCTGCGTGCATGCAGCAGGAAGAAATGCTCCATGGTTTGAGACCGACGACTACCACTGCCGCACTTGATAATGAGTTATCGACTCCGGCCACAGCATGCAGCAGGAAATGCTCCATGGTTGGAGACCGGCACGTGCATGGTTCGCCGCTTGACATCGATGTCCGGGCACTTTTCCGCACTTCATAGGAAGTGCGGCTGCTTTTGTGCGCCAGTGCACACAGCAGTGCGCTAGTGGCCAGTACTGCCCCAGCTGTCAGCACCCCACAGCCTGGCCACACACGAGAAAGCACAAGCCTGCATCCGGTGCCGCACTCAGCAACCGCACAGCAGGCACACACATCAGCAACACAGCTGGTCACACTGTACGCGGTCGCACGTCACTCACGGATATCCATGAGGATGAGGTCGTAGCTCTTTTTCTGTAGTGCTGCCAGCGCCTGCAGCCCGTTCTCGACAACGTCCGGCACGCAGCCGCCTGCGATCTGGGCCAGCACCTTGAGCACCACCTTTTGGTTGACCTTGTTGTCCTCTGCGATGAGGATGCGCAGGGGCGGCTGTGATGCTGGCTGTGACAATGATGGCTGTGACGGCGGTGGCTGAGACAACGGATGTGATGCCGGCTGTGGCGGTGCCGAGGCCGCGGGCACAGGCGCTGCAGCTGCAGCTGCAGCTGCGGGTGTGGGCGCTGATGCGGTGCTCACCCTCCCAGGAGCTGCAGACTCACTGACCCCTGGGAAGGGCCCACTAAAGCTGCGCATGGGCGCAGGGGGGTGGCTGTGGTGGACGGGGGGCCGCGCCTGAGGATCAAAACCCGGGCCTGTCGCCCGCCCCACTGCCGCCCCCGCAGCAGCAGCCGCCGCTGCCCCAGCAGTAGCAGACGCAAACGCAAAGGCGGACGTCCGTGCAGCAGCAGCCGCCGCAGCGGTCACGACGGCGGCCGCTGCGACAGATGGGTGTGGGAGCTGCGATCCAATCCCCGCGCCAGGCTGCGGCAGCTTGCCCCCGAACCCCAGCCCCGTCGACGCCGGCGCCGGCGCCACCAACTGCCCCAGGTGCGGGTTGCTGTCGTCCAGCAGCTCGGTGTGCTCGGGGATGCTGGCGGGCAGCGCGTGAGAGTGCGCCATGTGGAGGGAGCGGCGGGAGGGAGGTCCAGTGACAGGGGCAGGCTGCCGGATCCTCTGTGGAGACGTGGAGGGGGAGGAACTGGAGCCTTTGGCTGCACTGCTGAGGGTCCCACTGGATGCACTGGGGGGTGATCCATCCCCTGAGGATCGTGTCACACACTTGGGTGGGTTGGCCATGGCGGCCTGCACTCGTGCTCGGTCCAAGCTCGAGTTATCGAGGGAGCTGCGCCGCAGTAGCATCTCCTGCGCGTACGCCATGTCGATGCTACTGCCGCCGCCGCTGCTGTACACCCCGGTGGGTCCGAAACCGTCGCCCAGGCCGTTGTACGAGCGGTACGACGACATGCAGACGTACCCGCTCCGTTGTACCCCAACACTCGACGCGGGTGATGCCGGCAGCTGCGGAGCCCCAGCTGCGCCCTGTGTGACTGCCAGCTGCCCGCCTAGGTACAGGCTGCTGGCAGTGCTGCCACTGCCGCTGCCACCGCGTGCTGTGGTGCTGACCGGAGTGAGATGACCCAGCCCTAGCCCGCCCAGGCCTACCACATTGGGCAGGGAGGAGGGTGCGGATCCCGTGCCTCCACCCGATGGCCCGAGCCGCCGCTGCTCTTGGGGCGCACGCCATGAGCGCAGCTCGGCCAGCTGCACAGGGCTAATGGGGTGGGCCGACACTTTGGGGGCGTGCAGGGGCACGCCTGCGGGGGCAAACCCACCCATACCCGCGCCCGCACCGCCCGCGCCGCTCGCGCCCACCATGGCCGGGCTGATCGCCGACTGGCTAGGCTGCGCCCACTTGAGCAGGACAGTAGACTTCACAAGGGCGTTGGCAAGCCGGGCATGGGCCACTGGGAGCCCCACCATCACGACCAGTGGCTGTAGAGTGGGCGACAATGCGTCTCGGGCCCCTACCGCCACCACTGGCCGTCCTTTCCACCCAGCCTTGAGTGCGGCCTTTGCCCGCTCTGCCCCCACGATCGCGATCTCGCAGTCGCACAGCAGGGCTGCGTTCGACGCGTCGCCCCTGACCGCCGTCATGCCCAGTGTCGCGCAGCTCTGGCACACCTGGTGTGCAGTCCCAGCATGCGCGATGTCTACCACCACCCGGCGGGTCCTCAGCACGAGGTGCTCGTCGTGCGACAGCAACGAAAAGAAGGGCTGCGCGCCCAGCGCCGTGCCAAACCCATGGCCGCCCATGTTGCCGGCCACAGGGACTGCAGGAATCACCACATGGAAAGCGGACCCCTGCCCCGGCACCCCGCTGCTCTCCACCCACACACTGCCCCCCATGAGCTCCGTGAGGCGCCGTGAGATGGCCAGCCCCAGCCCTGTACCGCCGTACCGCCGGGACATGGCCTCCTGGCCCTGGCGGAAGCCCTGGAACAGCTGGCGCATCATGGCCGGGGGGATACCGATCCCCGTGTCCTGTACAACGATATGGACACGGCGAGAGCAGCCGCCCGATGGCCGGCCACTAGGGCCCACCGCACCCTGCAGGTCATCTGCACAGTCTGGGACTTCCGAGGCCCCCAAGCTGACCTCTGAGCGTGCCCGCCCAGCGGCCATGCCGCTACTGCCGGCCGCGCCGTCATCAGCTGCAGCACCACCATGAGGGAGGGAGTGGTCCAGAGAGTGGCGCATATACGCGCGCGCAGGGCTGCATGCCCCACTCGACACTCCATCGCCCTCCTCCCCAACTAGGGAGTGTGTGCACCGGATGCTGGGGGGTGCACTGCTGGGGTGCAGCATGCCTGCCCCTGGCCCACCAACTCCAATGCCCCCCAGGGCACCAGCCATCGAGCCGAGTGCCCAGCTGGGAACAGGCCGTGGCTCTGAACCCTGCAGCTGGGCAGGAGCCTGTGTACCAGACCAGCTTGCAGTTGACGCAGGTGCTGAGGGGGGTACAGAGCCCGGCCGACTGGCGGGCTGAGAAGAGGTGTCACTGCTACTGGAGCACGCCAATGTGAGAGAGCTCCTCCCTGACGTGCTGGAGGGCAGGCCTGCAGGCCCGCCTGAATGGATCGCTGAGTCGAGGGTGGACGATGACCCACTGGCTCTGATCACACTCACACCTGGTTGAGCCTCATCTGGCGCGCCTCCTGCCCCAGAGCTGTTGTCACCGGTTGGGCAGCTACTAGCCATGGGGCAGCTGCTGGCCATGGGGCTGCTGGCTGCCATGGCCGGAGCCATCGAGTTTGAGGTGGGGCTGGAGGTGGAGGTAGCCACAGTGGCAGATGGCATGCCACCAACGGAGTGGGAGGGACCCGTGTCCGTGGCGGCGGCGAACAGAGATGGCATGGAGGAGGAGGTGGAGGTGGAGGCAGTACAGCTGGCGGTACTGCTGCCCTCTTGGAGGTCCCCGTCCTCCACCCGGACTTCCACTGAGACTTCCCCGTGCTCAGTGAACTTCACAGCGTTGGACAGCAGGTTGGCCAGCACCTGGTAGGCACCACACATGAGGGGGCAGTACGATAAGTTAGCAACCAGTGTGATGGAACCAGCAACACAAAAGATGCTGCGGCAGTACAAGGGGTGGTGGGGAGCGCAGCCCTACATGCAGCCCTGTGCAAACCAGCCGCTCCCGTGTCGCTCAGTCCCCATGCGCCTCTGGCATGCTCCATGTAGGCACAACCCCCGCACGCCCACTGCACGCAACCTGGCGTGCCCTCACCCCTCCCCCTACACGCCCCCCGCACACACCCTGCAGCCTCTTACGCCTCCTGCACGCACACCCCTCCCCCCTGCACACCCACTCATCCAACCAACCACCGAGGCGCCCCACCTGGCGCAGGCGGATGGGGTCAGCGAGCAGCGGGGCGCCCGCCGCCTCGTCATCAATGGCATATGAGATGGCCAGGCCCTTGCGCTGCGCCTCCGGAGCCACTAGCTCGATACATGCTTCCACACTCGTACGCATGTGCACCGGCTCGTGCTGCAGCTCCATTGCGCCATGATCCAGCTTGCAAAAGTCCAGGATGTCGCCTGCGGTGCGTCAAGAGAGTGTGCAGGCAAGGGGCAGTGTGGTGAGTTGGTAGGGCCAGGAGGGTGTGGGTGCGGTTTGTGAGGCAGTGTGGAGCTGGCAGCAAGGCAGGGGGTGGTGCACAGCACACAGAAGGGGGCTTTCCATTCATGTGTGGTACACGAGTGAGCGAAGCGTGGGCAGCACGACATGCGCAAAAGGGCCAGAGGCCTGGGGCTGGGCCCAAAAAGGCCATGCAATCAAAAGGATTTGGGACTGCCCTCTCCAAGTGCACAGCCGGTGCTCCCTGCATACTCTGCACTGGAGCCATCATACGAGTACTGCTGCCTGCGTTGGATGGAATTCTACTTTGGGCGCACTCCTACTCTTACTGGCTTTCCTGCTTCTACAGGCCATTCCTCCTTCTGCAGGCCATTACTACTGCTGCCACTACTGCCACCACTGCCGTCAGCTGCTCACCCAGGATGGACAGCAGCGAGTTGCCAGACTCCAGGATGGTCTCGGCCAGGTCACGCTGCTCGGGTGTGAGGGCACTCGCGAGCAGAAGCTGCGCGGTAGCCATCATCCCATTCAGGGGGGTCCGTATTTCGTGGCTCATGTTGGCCAGGAACATGGACTTGGCCTCCGTGGCGGTTTCAGCCGCCACCTTGGCTTCCAGCAGCCGCCGTTCCTCCTCCTTGCGCCGCATGAGCTCTGTGACGTCACTCTGTACTCCGATGTACGACACGAGCGCGCCCGCATCGTCAAACACAGGGGTCACACTCAGCCGGTTCCAGAACTCCTCGCCTGCGTGAATGGGCCGGATGGGAGGAATATTGTGAGCGCATGTTGCCTGCGGCTGGTATGCCTGATGACGTGCTGACTCCATGGCAGTGGCAGGGCTGCATGCATTTTCCATTTCGGCAGTCCCATGCTCCTACAACCTCCATGAACAACACACTGATATGTGTTGATCACGTGTTTGTCAAATCTGTCCTACAACCCTTACTCAACAGCACCCCATTACTCTTCACCCCTCCCCTCGCCCAGAACATGGACACTGGGCCCTCACCCTTCGTTGGCCCTCACCCAAACATTGACTGTTTGGCACTCACCGTTGCGTTTGTAGTTCAGCAGCTCCAGTGTAACCTTGTGCTGTGCACGGATCGCGGCCCGCAGGGTGGCTACAGCCTCCCGGCTGGTGTTTGGGCCTTGGAGGAAGCGGCAGTTGCGCCCCAGCACCTCCTCCCGCGTGTACCTGCAGGTGGTACAGCCAGCAGTACATGTCAGTACAAGCAGTACGGAGGTCTGCAAGAGAGATCGGTATGCCTGCCCCTCCTTCCTGCTCTCCCTTACCCCGCTGTGACCCCCATGGCAGCATTCTCTGCCCCTCTTATCTTCCCTGTGCACCTTGCTACCTCATTTCAGTCCTCCAACTCTTTGAACTGCAGGAACCCAATCTCTCTCACTCACCCCTGCATCTTTAGGCAACCACACTTGCTCACTCACCCCGTGATCTGCAGGAACGCGTCGTTGACGTACACGAGCGGCTGGTCTGGCTGGTTGGCATCCGCGATCGCAATGCCCTCCGAGCACGACGCCAGCGCGTGGTCACGCAGCCGCATGCCCAGCTGCTCACTCACGCGCGCACTCACATCCTGGTGCACGCACAGGCAGTGCATGGGCAGCCCTAGGGCCAGGCCATCATCGTCTCCGAGACCCAGGCCGGATGTGCTGCCCTCTGCAATGCCCAGGCCGACCATGCCGCCGCCACCAGGCCCCTGCACCACGCCTCCCCCCGCCAGCCGTGCCATTGCCAGCACAGCCGCGTCACAGGCCGACAGCTGCGGTACGCCACCAGGCAGCTGCTCTGCAGAGCCCCCCACAGCAGATGAGACGCTGCCTGGCGGCGCACCGCCCTCCTGGTCCCCGCTGTTGGAGCGCGAAAAGCTTCGCAGCACCGCATCCAGCGCGTCGCCCACGCGGCCGTTGCTGGGAGAGGCTGGCGCGGGGCCCGAGGATAGGAGGCCAGGTAGCCAAGAAGCTGAGGGGAAGGCGGCCATGGAGGAGAACGGCAACTGGGAGATAGGAGTGATGGAGATGCGGGTCCATGCGCGCGTGTTCTCACGGGACGCGAGCAGAGTGACCTGGGCAGACTGGCGTGACGCGAGGGCGTCTGACAGAGCCTCACAGTCCTCTGTTGAGGGGCAGGGGCCAAGGACTTCAGCCAGGGGCTTCCCCTGCAGGGAAGCCAAGCTACGGCCCACCATCCGCTCAAGTGCAGGGTTGACGTAGAGGATACGACCGGCCAGGGGCGGCTGCGAGGGGGATGGTGGTGTGTCCCCTGCAGCTGTGGAACCCCTGGGCTGCAGCTCGGTGGCTGAGTTGCCCTGCTTGCTGCTCACACCCTTGCTCACGTGGCTGAGGCTGCCTGTACTGCCTGTGCGTGCCAGCTGCCCAGGGTAAACCTCGACGATGCTGATACCCAGCTGCGCGCATGCGATGCCTGACATGAGCAGCTGCTGCAGCTCTTCTGAGGATCGAGAAGAGGTCACGTCCTCCAGGATGGCCTGTGGGAAGGAGTGTGAGAGAAGTATGGGTGGGGGCTGTGTGTTTGTGTGTGCAGCACGGCCGCTTGGCAGCGGAAGTGTTGGATTCAAACACACTGTGTCGCTCGCAGTGCGTTCGTGTACCTACACAACTACACATCATGTGTGTGAGTATCACAATTATACAGTGAACGCTATACTGGCTGATATCAAGTATCTGCAAGTTTATAGTGAACGGTATACGTGTGGATGGTGGCCAGCAAAGGACACGCACTCACAGTGTGTGCCCCAGCCCCAGCAGGCCGGCACCCCCACAGCATGGCAAATGCAAGACTGTAAGCAACAGGCCTGCCCACGCCAGCAGGGCCCCCACAACTCACCATGCATGTGCCTGGGCTATGTGTGAGGGGGCTGACAGTGATCTGCAGCCAGCGCTTGCTGCATGGTGACGACCCTAAACACTCGAGCGTGCGCGTTGACCGCTGCCCCCGGGCTGCAGCCGCGCGCAGCTCTGCACAGCTCTCCTCACCTCCAGGTGTCAGAGACGCCTGCAACAGCGCAGCACCGGCAGCAAGCAGCATGTCGATGCCCCTGACATGATGCGTCTTTTGCTGCCATAGCCATGCTGCTCTTGATGCAAAAGCACCTCAAACACAAAAACACCCGGCTTTGCCCAGCGCACCTGCCCCATAATTGATTGCCATTGCCGCCCCACGACGTCGCCCCAATTCTCCTCAGGCAGCGACAGGAGCCTGCACGCCTCATCGTTGGCGTAAGCTACACTGCCATCCCCGCCCATAAGAAGCACGCCTATTGGCAGCACATCCAGTGCTGCGCTGAGTAATGGGGGATTCATTTTGGCTGGTGCACCTGGCTCCACTCTGGCAGCTCGACCAGCGGGTGGCAGCAGCTAGGACGGAGAATTCTCTGCGGTTTGGCAGCAACGATCATCCCTACTGTCTGCACCAAGAAGGAACCTAAAGCATAAGGTCCAGGCCTCAAGGTAGCCGCAGGCAGGAATCAAGCAACATCGTGAGCGGAGCTAATCACCTGTCATGAGCGCCGCTGGCTCCTGCCCTGGCACCGTGTGCAGGAGTCCCAGATACAATCGCTGGATCCCTGGCCAGCACACAAGCTGCAGTTGGTTGCAGACGTGTAAAAGATCTTCCCACACGCTCCAGAGGCACTCTGTTCGGTGAAAGTTTCCTTTTGGATATTACTGCATCAGGTGTTGCCCGCGGACATGGACGCCCTTCTAGATTTGTGTATAGTACTTTGCACAGTGCCTGCAGGTTGGCGCACTGAGAAAAAAGGCGCAAAGAAAGAGGATCCTGTGAGCTGTGGAAAAAATTGTGGAAGGTTTGCGGTTCGTAGAATGGCCACCGAGTGTGCATATCTTGAGCGTGCCTACATGAACGAATCGCCCCGCCAGACCTTCCAGACCACGGCACCTTCCAGATACATTTTGGGATCCATACGCATGCTTGTCAGAGCATGCCAGCAAGCACCTGTGCCGTCATGCCCAGCCGCAGGCTCCTGACGTCCTCCTGTGACGCAGAACAGCAGGCAGCAGGCAGGTGCAATGGTGCATTCCGCATTCTGGAGACACTGCTGCATCCATGTGCAGCAAACGTCCCTGCACGTGCGTGTACATGCACGTAGCCGGCCCCAGCACGTCCGTCATGCATGCCGCACCTGATCAAATGCCCAAGGCCGAGGTGCTCCCCGCGCGAGCAGCTCCGCATAGCAGCATGCAAACACGCCGCATGCAGCACCGTCCCGCTGGCGAGGCACACCCGCCGGGGTGCCTTGCTGGCGGAACGCTGCAGCCGGCAGCCTGGCACCCTGGGATGGGCCCTGCGCGCCAGTGCCCGGCTGCTGCCTGCAGCCCTGCAGTACAGCTGCAGCCTCCACGCAGTACGTGCTAGTACCTGCCCTAGAGGGTGAGCGCAAAGCCAAGGGGATTGACTTGGCTGAAGCATCGCGCACGAACCATTCCTCCAGAGCAGCCATCACTCGGCTGCCACTCCCCCCCAAGCTGTCGTAGAACTGGATCAGCTGCTTACGTGGCCAGATCGCAGCCAGGCACCTGCAAAGCACCGTTCGACCGGCCAGGCAATGCAAGTACGCAGCCCTGATACTCAGGGCATACATACTGTGCCCTAGCAGGCAGGTGCCGCAGGGCTGAGACTAGCATACCAGCTGCAGGAGGTTTCAGGCTGGACTAGTACATCATGCTAGCTGAAGGTTGCCATTGTTGAAGCGAGCAGGACACCACATTCGGTTGGGACATGGGAGCATGCAAGCACTGCCACCCACCAATGAGCGTCCTTGAAGTTGACAGGCACAAGCAGCAGGTCCCTAGACAGCACGCAATCACTTGTATGTGTACGCCGAGGTTGCGTCCACCGCGCGACAGCCTCGTAGTTGATGAGTGACCCCCTTGGGACGTTGGCGCCCTTGGCGCTTGTGTTTGTGAGCTGGGTGTAGAAGAAGGTGCTGAAGCAGTAGATGCGGGGCGGGGCGGCGGCTGCTGCTGGGGATGCACGAGGCGCGTGCTGACGGTCGTTTCGATCCTGCCAATGGCAGAATCAAGGGTGTACCCAGTTTTGCTACCGACTTTTGAAACCAAAATGTAAGGGAGTAGGTGGGAATGGAAAAGGAAACCAATGCTGCACGAGTCCGCCAGCAGCGCATACCTTGGCGACAAGCCATGCCCAAGATAAGATACTGTAACTGTCTGAGGCAAATCGACAACTGATGACAAGAGCATATAACAAAGCAAGAGTCAGCACAAACAGGCCCGCCCGTGCCGGCTCGCCTGGATCAGCCGCATGTAAAAGTTGATGCTCTCATCATTCAGCCACTGGGCGGGCGCCATCAGACGCTGCACGTCTCGCATGTACACCTCGAACGTCATTGGTCCCCGCTGCATGCGTGCGACACACGCGTCTGGGCTTGGTCGCCGCTGCTGCAGCTGCTTCACTGCTCGCACAGGTGCCCCGCCCTGCATGGCAGCCAACAGGGCTGCAGGCTGCCTGTTTGTTGCCGTTGCTCGCGCAGCCAGCTCCCACAGCCTCTGAGCAGCCTTGGCTTGAGGTGTGAGAGCAAGAGTGTCTGCTATCACCTGCTGCGCGTACATGCTGCCTGTGGCTAGCACTGACGGCTGGCGCAGCTCAAGCTCAGGCTCCTCCTTTGCTGGTTGTGGTGGGTGTAAAGATGGCCGGTCAACCTGTGCAGCTGAGGCCTGTTCATGCTGTGCTGCCTGTATCTGTGATGGTGTCCAAGGCGGCAGCTCGGCGGGCTGTGCTGTAGGCTGTGCCAGGGACTTGACTTCTCCCTGATATGCAGCTGTGCCGTTCGTCCTGTGTGACTGATCCTCCTGGTACGCCTGCTGCTGCTGCTGCGGGTTGCGCTTTACCTGCTGTGTGTGCTCTGTGGCTTGGGCATTCTGGAGGGTTGCAGGCTGGGCGGGCTGTGGTTGCAGCTGGGCTGACAGCTGGCAGGGACGGGGACGCGGCCTGACTGCAGCTGCGCTCCTGAGCACTGTGCGGCTCAGGCGTTTCACACGCATTCTCGACCACGGCATGTGGTCCATCAGAGCGTGCATGGCGAGCCTGCAACCCAAACAAACAGGGAGGGGCGTGTGCTCAGGGCCGCATGGCATGGCAGTGCAGCATCCGCAACAGTTTGACGCGCGACCCACCTTTTGTGCTTCATGATTTGCTTCGCTGCTTGCCTCAGCAGATGCTTCTTTCTTTTGAGGGCTTGCATGCTTCTTCCTCCAACCAACAGCCCCATACAGTGTGTCGCAGGGCACAGTCATCATGCGCCACCCATCTAAGGTGTCATTCTTATAGCTCAACTATACCTGCTAATGGGGTCACAAATCACAACCGCCATCGCCATCAACATACAGAGTGAGGTCATTGGCGATTGTCTCGACTTCGGTGTTCACGTTCATGCTCGCGACACATCGTGAAAATGCAGTTGAACCGCTTGCTGCAGCCTCAGGCACGTTTACGCAGCAGCCGGAGGGTTGTCCTGTGCCAACAGTCTTCAGCGGCCACATCCAGCAGTCAGCAGGAAGCATGGTTCAAGGGCAAGGTGGCACCATTCATTGGTCCTATCAGCCTCCAGGAGCTTGAAGGCAAGCACATGTCGTGGTTCGTCATGCAAACATGCACATGTTGCTGTCAGGCCACATGGCTGTGGTAGGATGCTCCTCACAGCAGCTGCCTGATGCACTGCACCGAAGCTGACCATGCACAGTATGCATGCCCCATTGGGCGCTCTTCAGGCCGGGGGCGTGGCGTGGTGGCAACACGCGATGTCCAGCAAGGGGAGCTCATCATCGCAGCTGGTGCGCATGTGTTTTGGTACACTCACAACACGCATTCCAAATATCAACACGCTGCGACAGTGTACAAACAACACTGCTGAAACACTGCAAGCTGTGCGCCACACTAAGCTGCCGTGGCATGTCCCAGAGATTTACGTTTCTGATCAGTCAAGCTTGCACATGCCGATGGGCTGGTGTACTGTAAGCACTGTGATTTGTTCCTCGCTGACCGTTTTCTTCAGCTTCTTGTTTGACGCTGCAGACCCTGTGGCGATCCTCAACTCGGCAGCTGGTGTACCGCGGGAAGACGGTGAGAAGCTGGTGGACAAGATCATTGCAGAGGGGCTGTACAAGCGTGCGTGGCTGCAGCACATGTACGATGGCACTGAGGAGAGCTGCAGAGCTCTGCCAGATCTCAGCATGCCTGCAGACATCGTGGCAGGTGCCAGCACAGCGCCCTCCACCCCATCCAGTGCAGCATCTGCACCAGCCAACAAAGCTGGTGGGTTCGGCGGCGGGTCCAAGGTCAAGTCAAAGGTGGTGGTGTCGAAGGCAAAGGCAAAAGCAACACCGGCAGCAGGATCATCCGGTGAGCTGGAGAAGCTGGATCGCAAGGCTGCCCGCAGGATTGCCAAGATTACCAAGTTCAACTGCTTTGGTGAGGGCACGTTTGGTGATCTGAATTTTGCAGGCATCTGAAAGCGCTGTTGGTAGACACAGACTGCTATTGTGCAGGGATCTTGGGTGCACTCATGCGCATGGCTGTGCAGGGATCTTGACCTCCGCGCCTTGGTACAGTTTTCGCAGCACGCAAGCGCCCATGAAAGTGTTAGAGTGGCACAGTGGCAAAGGTGCATGCGCGGTCGGCTGATGGCTGCAGCATCTGTATTCCACCTGTACCCTGCCTTCACCCTGGCTTCCAGGTGATGACCATGATGACCTGGCGCTCTGTAGCTTACGAGGTGATGCACCACGCGGCCATGTGGGCGTGTGGGGCCCGTTTGCGATGTTGAACCACTCCTGCGCCCCCAACGCAATCAACTACGTGGTCGGGGAAACGATGGTCGTGCGCGCAGCACTGCCCATCAAGCAGGGAGAAGAGGTGCGGGCAGCACAGCAGCTGGGGGCAGCACGCATATATGAATGGGGCCTGTAGGCTGCACTCCATGATTTGTTTGATTTGGTGCTCTGGAGCGCTGCCTGCCATATGGGCTGTTGCTATTTATTTTCATGCCAGTTAGTCGAAAGGGCGAGTATGACGGCAGGCTGGACCACAGTCATACGCTGCTACATGCACACACTTGCAACCACCCGTCATATGCCTGGTCACACTAACTCCTCCTCACATGCCAGGTCAGCATCTCCTACCTGGGCCGGCCCCAGCTGGCGCCTGTGGGGCTGCGGCGTGTGAAGCTGCAGGACGACTACGGCTTTGAGTGCAGCTGTGATCGCTGCATCTTGGAGATGACTGCAGAGGATAAGGTGGGTGCTTGCCTAGCTCGATGCCTGGGTCGCAGCTGTGTCAAAGCTTGGGTCAACGCAGCTGGTGTGCTCAATGGCTTACCCGTTGATCTTGTGTCCCCACGGCAGTATGCCCCCAGCCGTTGCCAACACCGATTGAAGAAAGATCGTGCCGCCGCCTGGATGCACTTGGATGCAAGTCAGTTTACTTTCTTTGCTGCTTCGGTTGCAATGCATGCAACGCTAGATCCAACTTCTTTTCACCTCATGATGTACTTAATATCAGCTCTGTTTGTGTGCGTTGTCAGGACTGCTGTCTCATGTGCTGTCATCATGCAGTTGATACATCTCTTGTGCTGCCCTCTTGCAGTTGGGTGAGGAGGTGTATGAGGGTTTCCATGCAGAGGTGTGCGACAAGCTGCGTGAACAATTGGGCGAGGCCAAGGAGCAAGGCGACATGGATGAGATCCGCGCGATCTACGAGAATCTCCAGGTGTGAGGAGATGGGAGAACGTGTGAGATGACTGAGTGATCATGTGATTGCGATCACTGGAGATGAGGCAAGATCGTGTGGTGCATAGCTTTGGATGCTCGCTGCTGTGGCTGGCACTTCCGGCACATGTCATCAAGGCAGCGCAGCAGTGGCGTGGGCAGATAGTTACAGGTCTGCAGGCTGGCATTGCCCAAATCCAAGATCTGCAGGCGGCATTGCTGCGCGCAGTTGCCGTGCTCTTGATGCCTCTCTCAAACAGAAGGGCCATGCACTTGTGCCCACCCCGTGACTTTGTACTGCATATACTGCATGTACTGCATGTACTGCATGTACTGCAGGACACCCTGTTCCAGCTGTCCGGCATTTTCCGCAAGGCGTTTCTCAGCCCCCAGGCTCGGCTCTACATCACGGCATCATTGTATGACGCGCTGGAGCTCAGGGTGTGTGACCTCCTCCTCCTCCTCACTCTTCTCCTCTTCAAGCTAGGGTGCACAGTTTATCAGCCTCGGGTGGCCTCAAGTGGATCCATCTCGAAGTAAATTTATACCTCATAACTGAAGCTGCATCTGGGCTTCTACTCCCTGTGTCGCTGTGTGCATAAAATACATACATATTGTACAGGCTGATGTTGCACATGTCACACTGTGGTTGAGTGAGTTCTACCAGGCTGAGCAAGCCAGACACGCAATTGTTGCACAAGCACAAGCACAAGCACAAGCACAAGCACAGGCACAAGCACAGGCACAAGCACAAGCACAAGCACAAGCACAAGCAAAAGCAAAGGCCGCTGTGACGCACCTGGCTAACTGTAACTGTGTCACCACAGTGCGCTGCACCCTCACCTGTTTCTGTACCTCCCTGCCCACCCTGCTCACATGTCAGGGGGACTGTGAACTTGCGCTGGAACTTCACGAGGAACGTGCTCACAGCTTGGGCAGTACACTAAAGGCAGTGGAGGCTGTGACGCCTGGGAGTGACCTGCACTGTATCCTGGCTGCACAGCTGCACGCGGCTCAAGTGGCCCTGTATGGTGCGGGGTCAGAAGAGGCGCGCGCATCACTCATGCGAGCGCGTATCGCACACAGGGCGCGGTACGGGGAGCTGCCTGCATCCATCACTGACCAGCTGATCCACCTGAACCTCACGCTGTATGGGTAGGCGTCCAGGCCTGGAGTGGCCTTGACTTGACTTTGTTACAGCGTTTGCCATGAAGGGTGCTGCGACTCCCTGGTCTGCATGTGTGCCGGCCGCTTCCATGCCGGACACACTGTTCAGCGGTGCATGGGCCTGGTCACACCACCTGTTTGCTGAGCTGCCGGCCATGCCGCTGACCTCTTGCTGCTGCCGCCCACAGGGCAGTTGGCTGCAGTTTGCTTGCGTTACTAGTTGGAACAGGGTCCCATGGAGGCACACAACTGGTTATCAGCTTAGAATTGAGCACGCAACAGAGCGTGCATGCTGAGCAGCCCGTGACTGGCTGAAGGCTTGTGTAACATAACATGCCTCACAATACCGGCATGGAGTGGCCTATGGCAGGTCAACTTGCCATGTAAGATGAACCTGAACCTGACCCTGCTGTGAGCCTAGAGCTGACCGAGCGTGGAGGTCCAGGCCACTGGCAGTGTATCATGACAGCATGTGCATGACTGACCGCAGGTCAAAACAACGACATGCAATCCTAGATGTTATCCCATGCTATCCTCCATGATGTGATCCTCCATGCAGGTAATCTAAGCTTGAGCCTGGGCAGCGCTGTGAGGGCATGCACGTGGCAACATAGGGCTGGCACCACCTTTATTTACATGTCACAGTTTGCGGACATTTTTCTATCATCGTGGTTGCCGCGGTCTGCTCTTCCTAGGTTACCACCACAGGATGTCCTCAACACCTCTCACATCACCCCTTTCCATTCCAAAATCCAATCGAGCTCTGGCGGTACCGCATGCAGCAGTCTTATGAAGCAATGAGGCTCAGTGCAATCAACCAGCCCTGCAAGAATGCAGGGCCATGACAGCACGTGCCATGCAAGTGTTGAAGTGATGGACTCCACCAGTCCTGTCCACATCAGCAGGGGGACAGACCCCTTGTGGCCCTCTGCCGATAGCCGTCCTATGCAGCTGTTAAGCTGTCATCTCAACTCGTTGATACCGAACTCACATCCGCGGACATCTCAGGAGAAAGAACCTTCATTAGAAACGCAAAAGACCATCACACGCACCACCAGTCACACCGAAAGCAGCGGCTTCCGAGGCCCGAACAACACTGCGGTGCATCCAACAACCTCTTGCCCCCTTTGTTTTGCCTGCTCTCATTCCAACTCTTTCCATGGCAGCTTTGCTTGTGCAGTGTTTGAATGTGCAGCTCCTTCTGCCCCTCATCTTGGTAGCAGCCCACACTCTATCCCCACAAATGCCCACAGCCCCAATGCAGCACTGCAGGTTCCATGCACAGGTGCATGCCACAGCTCGCAGAGCACGCTGCCATATGTAGCAGCCGTACTGTATGCGCACTACGGTACACTAACGTCCACAGGTTACGATTAGAGCATAGCAACCAGAAGTCCAGAAACACCTGAGGTGCACGGTCCACCCCAACCCACCGGGATACAATTCCATAACAGCAGCGTGTGGATACGTCCGCGGCGGCACAGCAGAGTTAGTGAGTGCCCTCAAGCCGCAGGCCCCACAAGAGCCCTCATGCTCAAGCTCCCCTTCATAAGCATGAAACAGGAAAACGTAGGAAAAACCAGCCAACTGCGTCGCGTTACCCGGAGGCGCAAGACGCTCACATGCCCGACGAGCACCCAGCAATGCCACACCAGCAGCACTGGCAGTGTCGCCAAGGTCCAAACCATTTGATGCCACCGTGCGGCATGCATGCACAAACATGTGGCCCAGGGCATTGCAGCACAGTCAAAGCATTGCTGCTCCCCAGCACCAGCATGCACATACCAACCACAGCTGGTTGCCTTGAAACTGACCTTGACCCAGCAAAGATACCATTACCTACCCTGGCACTCCCCTCGACGTGCCTTCACCTCTGTACTCCTTTCCCTGCACCTCTGGACTCCCTTCCCGTCACCCCTGTACTCCTTCCCCTCTCTCCTGTACCCCCATCTGCCCCATGCAACACTGGGGGCATGGCGCCACTGGCCCACTGGCCCACACAGAGAGCCGGCTGGGTGGTAACGTCTGGACATTCGCAGCTCATCAGATCGTCGGGCCAGCGCTTGGGCACGAAATTTCAGGTCAGCAGTGTGTGCGCTTGCGCGTGTGTGTGTTTACTTTTGTACCAATTCCCAGCGCCCCGC
>BDCZ01000117.1:49388-119335 GCA_001662365.1 Chlamydomonas applanata
GCTGTGTGATGAAGGCAGCAACTAGCACCAGTACAAAGGTAATCAGTACTGTGTGATGAAGGCAGCACCAATACAAGGGCTGCACCTGTGTACGCTGTCCTTGATACCGGCCATTCCACAACCCTCGCTGATATATATATATATTTATATCAGGATATATACTTATACTTATATATATATCAGGATATATACTTATATACATCTGCATATACATATAAATATATATATATATATATATATATGTGTGTGTACTTATATATACCCCAACCCCAGCCCGCTTGCACCTCTCTTGAGCCCGCGCCTGCACCCCGCCAGTTCCCCAGCCACCTGCAGGGCATGTGGCCTAGACCCTGCACGACCTAACCTAGCTCATAATTACTAAACTCCATTGGAATGGCGCATCCGAAACCCGAAACCTGTACCCCCTGTGAGCCCGCACCAAGCATTTGGTGCCCAACAGCTCCAGCAGTGCGTACAGCTGTGGGTAGTTACCCACGGGTGACATCGTGTGACTAGTCGCGTCTACGCTGAGCCGGAAGTTGGACGGGCGGTTGGCCAGCACATTGGCAAACATGCCCATCTGCGCGCGTGGTTGGCAGCATTGTCAGGCAGTGTGAGAGTGAGGGCGTCCAGAAGCCTGCAGCGCAGCACCCGTCCGCTTCAGGCCTATGAAACATACAACCAATGCTTCTACTGTTCTAGGCTTTTTGGTGTCGACTGCAGCCTCCTTTGCTGGTTGCAGCCACAGCAGTGTGAAGGTTTTGGAGCCCACGGTCATGAACTACAGCAGCTGAGGGTACTAAGAAACACCCTGCCCAACCCCCAGTGAGTCAGGATGGACCATGCAGTCGTGCATGATGCGCAGGCAGCAGGTGCATGCAGGCCTCCAGGTGCATGCCAATGGTATATATGGCTCTGCCATGGCTCCCAGCTGTGGTGCGCCATATTGAGATTAACCATATCCAGTACGCAATAGTACGAGGGCCGCCGACCAGTGCAATGCACAGTGTATCCAGGGTAATTCAGGGTCGGCAGCTGCTGGCTGCAAACCGTCCACGCCATAGCAGAGTAGAGCAGCACAGCACCGCACCCACCCTCAGGCTCTGCTGCTTGGTCAACTCAGGGATGTGGTCTGGGAAGCTGAACGGAGCCTCCTGCTGTGCTGGGTCCTGGTCCTTGCTTTGAGAGGCCCGGCCGGACAGCACGCTGCTGTAGTGCCGGCTGGCGCTAGGGCTCAGCAGTACACGGCCTGCATGTGCGCGCCGCATGTTGGAGGATGCCATCGTGTGCATGAACATGCCACCATTGCCATGCAAGCATGCACGCAGCTGCACCAGTACATCAGGCTGCTGCACTGAAGGGCTACAGGGTTGGCACGCGTGTGCGTGTCTGTGCGTCATGCAGCATGCCATCATCGTCCTATCCTGTCGTTGCTGGCCATGTGCGTGAACGTCCCCATGCAAGGACCATGCGTGCTGACGTCGCCGCACAATGAGTGCTAAGCCAGGCTGAACTCTGATGTGTGCAAGCTTGGCAAGCCATGCAACGTCCCAAGCTCAGCCTCATGCACCCACTGTACCTTTGGAGCCATGCAGGGATGCGATAAACTGGCTGCCCTGCCCATCCTGCTCAGCCGATCCTGCTCGGTGTAAAGTGTGCGAAGCCTTCAGGCGGGAGCCTGCAAATTATGGTTGATGCGGCAGAGGAACAACCGCTGAAATGAGGTTTGTGCTGCAGATCTAACAGCGTGCTGTGAAGGCTTCAAATAATTATGCGTCCCTGGCTCCATAAGCCAGGCAACGCACCTTGTGCCTGGCCAGCAGGCTCCCCTCCACACAGACCGCACAGCCACATCGGCGCCGTGGTCCTGTTACAGCCTGGGTGGCGCCATGCTCCTTTTCGTTTGGCTGCGGTGGCCCGGCAACAAACCCGCCCGGATATGTACTAACGCAAGCACATCCCGAAGGTGTTACAAATGCACCTAGCACCTGGACGAAAGACTGGTTGGACCTAGTATGTGCTGGACCGAGCACCGGCTAGGCTGCTGACCCAGGTGCAAGCTGCGTTACTGGCACGAGCAGCTTAACAACAGCTCTTGCCTCCTTATCTTGCACAACCTCCCTCCAAAAGGGTAACCGTACTTTTGTGCCTTCAAACCGGAGACAGTGCAAGACCAGCTACTTTCTCGAATTCCCCATCTGCTCAAACACCTGCTTAAAGCTGTCCATCGCCTTTCCCATCATCATCTCCACCTTTTCTGCCTGCGGAGCAGGGAGAATGCAGATTCAGCACATCAGGTGTCGGCTCTGGACCGATGGTGCTACTGTGCTACAGCAATAAAGCACATCAAGGCGCAGGTCCGAGACGGGCGCAGGTGTGTGGCAGTCCACAATGTCCGTTACAAACATGCCTTCAATCAGGCGCTTACCTCTGCACATTTTGTTGCCATTTGTTTCTTCAGCGCCGCCAGCTCCGCAGTCAGCATGCCGTTCTGCTCCTGCAACAACTGGCTCTGCTTCTGCCGATCCTTGTCCAGGGCTTTCAGCTGCGTGCTGAGAGACTTCGTCTCTTTCTGAAACACTGCATTCTCTGCCTGCAGCTCCTTAACCTTTGACCCCAGGCCAGTGGCCTGCTGCTTCAGTGACTGGTTCTCTGCTTGCAGCTCCTTAACCTGAGCTTCCAGGCGCATGACCTTGGCTGCTCTCTCCTCCTGATCTGGGTCGGCACTGGAGTCAACTGCGCCAGATGTGGGCAACTTGCGCTTTCCTGCTGCATGACCTGCGGCTTGCGATGGCTTGCAGCTGGCTGTGGCTCCTGCACCTGAGGCTTGCAATGGCTTGCCGCTGGCTGTGGCTGCTGCTGCACCCCCTGTTGTCTCCTCCTCCTCTTCCTGCTCTTCCGTCTCCTCTACCTCCTCAACTGACCTTGCTGCTGCCTTGCCACGCCCCACCTGCCCACGGCGGCTGCTGCCCGATGCAGCACGTGGCGCCAGGGCTGCAGGCTGCTCAGCGCACTCGTTCACAGAATGTACAGCTGCGGAGCTCGCGCCCCTGCGCCCCCTGCGCATGCGGGCAAGCAGCAAGGTATGCGAGGTGATGGTGTGAACTATCCTTGACCAACCACAGTGTGCAACGTGCTCGTTTGCAGAGCTGCCCGTTTGCACAGCAGCCTGTCGGTGGAGCATACCTCACCCACACACCATGATTGCATCAGTCACTTCCGCGGCCTACCAGACGCACCGTGTGCTGGCAGCAGGCTGCGCTGGTCCTGGGGCAGGGGATGGCCGCTTTGAGGCATCTTCCTCATCCCCTTCAGCCACGCTTGCAAGCCCAGCTGCTCCCCGTTTCCGCCCAGTGGTCGGAGCAGGCTTTGCAGCGGTATTGCCTGAGCTGCCAGCCTCCTTTTGAACAGCACTTGCTGGCGCTGCCGCTGGTGCCACCGCAATGGCGGCAGCTGGCTTTGCAGCCGCAAGCAATGCCGCCGCCTTTAGCGGTGCTGCGCTCAGCTTGATGGGCAGCAATGGCTTCATATGCGGCTCAGGCGCCTTGCGGGCCCCACCCCGGCTCCCGGACTTCTGCACTTGGTCCTGCCCTGACGTGCTGGCATCCGGACACAGGCCCTCACTCTTCTCCGGCTTCTGGATCACTGCTGCAGGTGCTGCCTTCCGGCTCGCACCTCGACTGGCTGTGGCCGCTGCAGTAGTTGCTGCTGGTGATGGCTTGACAGCAGCTGTAGGTGCTGGCGCTGGTGCAAGGGGAGGCGGCAGCAGGGGTCCTGGTGTTGGTCTGGCAGATGCAGCTGCAGTCTTGAGTGCAGGGGGTGAGATTTTAGTGGGCTGCGTAGACTGCCCCTCCCTGAGCCTGTTCAATAGTGGCTTGGTCTTTGTCACGGGGCTGGTGAGCTTGGTCTCTGCAAGCACGTGCAGTAACAATAAGAATACTATTAGGACGGCGTGTCACCGAGTTGTCTGCATGCCGGAGCCTGACTGTGCTTATCATAAGCTAATGTGCAGTGCACGGTGTGGACTGTGCGCATCTACAGGTGGTACCATCGCAGTACACCTGGCAAAGCATGTGCCGTGTAGGGCAGCAAGCATCGCCTGGCTGCCGCTCACCCTTGGGGCTGAATACAAATGGCTTGTAGTCAAAGCCAAGTGGCTCAGGCATTACATCTGTCTCCTCTCCAGCCTCCTCGCCCACGGCCGCCCCCAAGCGCTCAAGGTAGCTCTGCATGCGGCAGATCCACAGAGTGCACATACATGATTACACAGTTACAGATAAGATCCGTGTAGTATTGCATGCATCCATAAACATTGTGAGCACGCTACCAGTGCAAGGGAGCAGCACCGAGTGTCGGCATGTGCTCAAACCGTGCCGCACCTTTCCACCCCAGCTTTTCTTCAGCTTTTCCCGCAGAGGAGTCTCAGGCTTGTCCTTCCCCCGGCATTTCTTCTTCTCATCGTGGCTCTCAAATTCCTCCAGCCCTTTGCCCAAGTTCTGCATGTCATGGCAAGCTCACCGTCATGCAACTGCATGGAGTCCCGCATGGGTTAGTTGACCACCTGAGTGTTGACCAGTCATCACCTGCATGAAGTCGAAGATCTGCAAGCCGTCCTTGAACATCGGCTGCTGTGTTCCCGCTGCATTGTTCTTCGCACCAGGCTTGGAGGCCTCGAGATTTTCCTTATGTTTAGGCGCAGCAGCTGAACTCGCTTTGAGCTTGCCCTTGTTCGCCTTGTTCCCCGAATCCAACTCTGCATTTATATCCAGTTCGCTGAGGGTCATGGGAGCTGCGCCATCTGATTTCGTTTTCAACTTCGGAACTGCTGCAGCCACTGATCCGCGCTTCATTCTAGCTGAAGTTCTGGAGCAATTGTCAGTGGCTGTCAAAATTACAAGGTTGAAATTTTCGGCTCAAGCCCTGACTTCCGGCCTGATTTGTACCATTCTCTTGTCGCATACCGAGCAGCGATGCAGGCAAGTGCGCGCAAGATCTGTGGGATGAGAAACGCTGGGTCCGTTCAACTCCCCACTCATGAAGGCACCAACCGTGACAGCAGCGTGTATGTGCCCCCAGCAACCAGCAGCGCCCCACTTGCAGGCGTCACCCAGGCTGAGTACTGACGCAGTGCCAACAGCTGCTTCATGGCGCCCTGTAGAGCAAACAGGCGGGCGTCAGGTCCATAACAGAGGGGCCACACCGCAACTTGATGGCACATACCGGCATATGCATGCGGGACTCAGGTGCAATCAACCCATGCAGGGCGCATGCCTCTCTCCCAGCATCCAGAACCCACCGTCACTGAGGCTGCTAGCAGTAGAGGCGCCACGTAGCCCGACGTGTAAGCCAGCAGCAATCCTGCACCCTGTGCCGGATCCTCTGTAGAAGACACCCATGCCAGCAGCGTTGCCAGCACAGGCGTGCTGCATGGCGACGCGGCCAGCGCGAACGCAAGCCCAGCCAAGTAGGCCTGTGCCAAGGGGGGCACCCGGGCCACACGGACGTCCACATCCAGGGATGGCAAGTTGAGTGGAAGGACCTGGGGTTCGTGGTGGGTGGTATACAAGGAATGAAAGTTGGACGACTCGCTGTGGATGTGGTCTTGTGATACTGTGGCAGCGCGGCCGTGCCGTGGCGTCCTGTGCTTCGCATGTGCTGCGCTTTGGGGTTTGGGCACACCGCCGGTGGACGGAGCAGTGTGTGCATTCGTGCGCGTGTACGGAGCTGATGAAAGCACCTCCCAGCCCCCCTGAACGCACCTCCAGCAGGTTGAGGCCCATGACAATGGCCAGCGCACTGACCGCGATAGGTAGCCCGTCCCCGATCTGGCCATATGCCCGGCCTAATGACGAGGACACGAGACCTAGCGCGGCCAGCGTAGTCGCAAGGCCTGCTGAAAACGCCATAGCCTGCAGGCGCCATGGCACGCATTTTTGGCAGCCATGATGGGTACTGCTGCAGGTATTCAAAGTTGCACCTCCTTAGCTAGAGGGGTCTTGGAGAGGGGTCCCAGTCCGCAGCAGTTTCAGGACCTGTCCAGCACTGTCTTTCTATCTCTTGCAGTCTCGCCACACCTGCGCGGTCAGGTTGCGTTTGACCGGACGTCCAAGTGAGGCCCCACTGATGCTGCTGCTTGGCTGTGCAGAGCTGCCATCACCCGCGACAGCACCTGCAGCTTCGCTGCTGCTGTTGGTGCTGCTATTGCCAACTGGTGGCTGCTGTGAACTGCTGTCATCCTCCGTTTTGGCATACCCCCCGATGTATCCAATCGTGAGCGGCAAGACGCTGAGTGTGCACGGTGACAGGCTTGTGGCCAGCCCAGCCAGCAGTACAGCACCATACGTGGCCGGCGTGACACCTGAGAGGAGAGGGTGCAGCGTGCAAGTAGTGAGAGAACACCACGGCATCTGATTGGCCACACCGCACCCACAAATCCGACCACGCACCATGCTGCCACTCATGCCTGACGCACCTGAGAGCTGCCCTACAACAAGCTCATTTGCCCTCTGGCCAGCCTCATAGATGAAATCCGTGCCAGCGACTGTTGCCAGCTCCAGCCCTGCCTCCAGTGCCCGCATCGCAACCTGCAGCAGGCATGCATATGATGCTGCGTTGGTACGTGTCTGGTAAGCACGGCATGCGCTGACATCTGCAGCTGCATCAGGTGCCCTCACCTGCCGTTGCTGCCTCAAATGCCTCCATGGTGGTAGGATTGCAGGTACTGAAGGGTGGAAGCATGGGCTGGTGAGAGTACAACGCCCTGATGGGCTGGCGGAAGCGCTGCATGACAGCATCTTGACACAAGATCCGTGGCTACAGCAGGAGAAGAACGCACCATAGCGGTCAAAACGAAATGTGTGATGTCCCTCTTAGCCCATGAAGTTGCGCTGTGCGCCTGGCTCTGCCTCTTTCAGTAAAAGGCAAGTGTCCCTTTACTGCTCCTTCTGCTTGCTTCTAGGCTTAGTCGCTGAATCCCGCACTCTCATCGCAGGGCGAGCAGCAATGGCCCCCGTCATTGGTCGCCGCGCCACCAAGGTGGTGGCCAAGAAGAAGGTGCGCATCTGAGAGCTCGTTGCAGACGCCAGCCTACTGGTGCATGGTCCCCAGGCATGTTCACCTGAGTGCTGGCTTGTTGCATCCTTGCAGGCCCTGACCTTCGTCATCGACTGCAGCAAGCCCGTCGATGACAAGATTATGGAGATTGGTGAGGGAGCCGGCACCAGGGGCAGGGCAACAGGACTCCCTGTCAGGCCAAGAGCTGCAGCATGGAGCAACACGCGCAGCAATCCGACAATACAGCGTTCTGTCAGTTGCTGCTTGCGTGGCCCAGGGCTGCTCGTGGGCATGCACATGAAGCATGCATGGAGCATGGGATGGCCCATGAGAGGGGTTTGGAAGTCTACGCTGTGCCAGCACGCCAGCGAGTGGCTTGGGACTTACAGGGCATTGCTATCATGCGTGCTTGCAGCCTCCTTTGAGAAGTTCCTCACGGACAAGATCAAGGTGAACGGCAAGACTGGCGTGCTGGGCGACAACATCAAGGTTGCCCGCGACAAGACGAAGCTGACCGTCACCGCTGACACCCACATCAGCAAGCGGTGGGTGCTCCCAAAGGGCGCAACCATTGAAATACGGGTTTTGGGCATGAGCGCGATGCGACAACACAGGCACCGTCACATGCGTGCGCAGGTACCTGAAGTACTTGACAAAGAAGTACCTGAAGAAGCACAACGTGAGTCAAGTGCCATGACGGCTTTCAGCATGGAGCATCAGCACATGGGCCCCGCATGGAGCAACCAGCGCAGCAGCGCGGTGCAGCGGCTGCAGGACGTTGTCTTCTGTGTCATGGCCCGCTGCAGTTGCTGTGGGACAGCTGGAGGGGGGCTGCACGGACAGCGGAGGGGTTGGTTCCATGCGCGCGAGCGACAGGGGTCATGGATGCCATGCCCATGCCATGTCCGACGGATGCCATGCCCATGCATCCTGTTCTCGCAGGTGCGCGACTGGCTGCGCGTCATTGCCTCAAACAAGGACCGCAACGTGTACGAGCTGCGCTACGTGAGTATTGAGCCAGACCCCAAACCCCAGCCGCACCTGCAACCGCCATACCCAGCACCGTTTGGGATCCAGCACCGCACGGGGCCCAGCAGCTGGGCGTGCTCCAGCACTGGCTGCAGTACTGCCACAGAGCATGGCAGCAGAGCATGGGATGGGCTCGCACAGCTGTGGCGTGGGGGCTGGTGCAAAGGATGGGGAGTGTGCGTGGTGCCGTGCATTGCGGGGTCCCTGCACGGGCCATTGCTTGCACCATTATTCATGACTGGCTGCATGCTGACATGATATGCTGACGTCTGCATCTGCCCCCATCTCGCAGTTCAACATCGCCAACAACGATGCTGAGGGTGAGGACGACGAGTAAATGCTGGGCGCCGATTCTGTGCGCGCCAGCGCCGCGTCACGCAGCTGCTGCGTCTGCACGCTTGCGCAGCGGGGGCTCTGTAGTTCTGTCTTCAGTGGGCCGTTGTGGGTTGGCGGCGTTGCTAGCTCTGGGGACATTCAGAAGCATGCCACACCCGCGTCCAGGCAGCTCACGGCTAGCACATGGTGATGTGAGCAGCGACCCCAAGGGCTGACCCCGCACAAGTGACCCTGGTCACCCTGGGGGAGCACCCCAACCTGTGGATCCCATTATGGCATGTAAACATGAAAACGCCACACGTGTCATGACCCAATGGAAACGGGGGGGCCATGGGTGCATTTGGGTGCCAAGTGAGTCAACTTGCAGCTGACGACGGGCCTGCAGCAGCAGCCTGCAGCATCCCCTCTGCAGCAACATTCCACAGTTGGTATAGCCAGAGCTGGCCACGCATTGCTCAGCTCAA
This sequence comes from Chlamydomonas applanata, assembly GCA_001662365.1. NCBI lineage: Eukaryota > Viridiplantae > Chlorophyta > Chlorophyceae > Chlamydomonadales > Chlamydomonadaceae > Chlamydomonas > Chlamydomonas applanata. Next base: position 58,271 of record BDCZ01000117.1, read on the forward strand.
ACTTGGGATGGCTCAGGCACGCTTGGAAGGCGCACTGCCATCACACGCTACTCACAGGGAGGACTCGGCCTGGAATTTGCCAAAGAGTCAAATTCCCAGCACAGCGCTCCTGTCTATTTTACACCCCTGATGCCTCCTTCTATTGTTCTATTTCTATCCTCAGTCGCTACCACTACGAAGCTGCGTGCAGACATTCAGCGAATCAAGACGATCCTGCTGAGCAAAAAAGTTGATATTGAGGAAGTGGGTGGCATCTGCGATCTCGGGAGGTGCTGTAAGCATGGGGTCGTGTGTTGATCTCAATTATTGATCTGCAAAGTATGAAATGCACATGATGATGCAGGTGGACGTAGCGACTGCTGGTGCAGCCAGGAAGGATGCCATGCTGGCAGCGAGTGGGGGTGTGCGCACGCTGCCCCAGCTGCATGTGAACGGCAAGGTAAGCAGGCCGTCCAGGTTTGTGCATGTGACACGGCCATGCGAACTCAGGCGACCCTGCACCATGCTTTACACAGCTGCTCGCCAAAGAAGTGACAGCATCACAGAGCTGTGTACAAGAGTTCCGTATTGCTGCATCCTGGGCGGTGCACGTGCAGTTCATTGGCGACGCAGACACAGTACAGGTGCTGGAGGACTGTGGAGAGCTGACAGGGCTGCTGACAGCTGAGCCTGCAGCAGCTGGCTAAAGACGCACCAGCGTTTCTACATCACCACTGCTAGCCAGCCAGCCAGTCAGTCAAACAGTCAGTCAGTCAGTCAGTCAGTCAGTCAATCAAGCGATCGACAGTTGGTCAGCCAGGCAGTCAGCCAGCAGTCGGTCGCTTAGTCAGCCAGCAGGCAGGAAGGTGGACGGACATTATGGACCTACCAGGGCTGAAGGCCGTACTCCTGGAGGAGGGGGAGGCCCTGGATGAACTCCTGATAGGTGAGGCTCACCAGTGCCCATATCCCCGGCTTGTCTATCTAGGCGCGCTGGTCATGGCCCACCGGTGCCCTGTGCTGCTGGCACACACGGGCTTACGGGGTACACCTCGAAAGATGGCCGGGCATGCCACTCAGTATGCCGGTATCTTGAACACCACGCCGGATGGCACCATACTGGCATCTGCAGGGCTGAAGGCAGAGCTTGCAGTGCACCATGATTCATCATGGCTGCAGCTGCTGGGCGTGGTGCAGGAGGCATTAGATGCTGCAAAGGTGGGGCCTGCCGCTGGCATGTGCCCCTGCCTGCTCATGCCTCTACCTGCATGCAGAGATTGCATTCATCAATGAATGCACCCTTGCCTGGAGATTATACACCGGCACATGCATCTGCATGGCTGTTCCCACGAGCACAGATGCTGCAACTCCAAACTGCCTCCGTGCCTGTGCTCATCAATCGGCTTCGCAGCATCAGTCGGTGGCTAGCCTTGCGGTAACCCGTTTTGGTGCTGACCATCTGCTTGCGCTGCCATTCCTTGTGGCCCTCCTCCCCTATGGCTGGCAGGCGGGCACTCTGCCCACGCATAGCCACAGCGTACTGATGTTACGGGAGGTGGCATGGGAGAAGCTTCACATCGGGCACTGGAAAGATGTGTCGGTCGTGTGGCGTGATCTGTACACGGTGGCGTGCTTGATGAGTGCCAGCCTGGCTCTTGCTGGACATGGCGGCTCAGCCAGTGGCAGCAGCACAGCAGCTGCAGCTGTTGACGGGGCACCACCTCCTGCGGCTGCTGACAAAGCAGACGGGGCTGCAGGGGCAAATGCGAATGGAGCTGGGGTCGCTGGCGCAGGTGCAGCATCTTGTGTGGGTGTAGCGGTTGGTGCACGCGACGTGGCAATCACCAACGGAGGTGCGCGTGAATCTGGAGGTGCAGGTACAGACACCATGACAGATGCAGTCACAGTGGCAGCTGCAGCTTCATCTGCTGACGATGGGGCGGAGGCGGCAAGCACAGGAGCCGAGCGTGCGAGGCTGCAGGAGGCGATCCGGGTGTGTGACATGGCAATCATGATGGGGGGACCCAGCTTCCGCCATGTGCTGCACGCGGCCATCAGGGGGCTGGAGCAGCAGCTGGCTCAGCTGGCAGGAGAAGCACCTGAGGAGCGTGCAGCAGCCGGTGCTGCCCCACCAGCCAAGCGCGCACGCCGTGGCACAGGGGACCCAGCGTCAGTTACAGAGGACCTGGCCGCCGCTGCTGCTGCTGCTGCTGCTGCCATGGGTGGTGAAGCTGGCGGTAGGGAGGGTGCCAGTGGGGAGGAGGGGCCCCTTGACGGTGAAGGCGGCATGGCTGAGCATGAGCCGGGCTCATCTGTGAGGAGGTCTGGCATCCGGGCTGGGTGGGGCGCGTGGAGAGCAGCTGGGGGTGTGCGGCTTCCACCTGGCTCTCTGGAAGAGGGCCCATTTGCCCGACGGCCACCTGTGCTGCATGTGCCGCCCCTGGAGACCTTCCTCCAGGAGTGCATGTCTGCGCCGGGCGGCGGCCGCCCAGCTGTCATCTCAGGTACGTGCAGGTGCAGGTGTTTTGGACACCATCCACAGAGTTAGCGTGTGGCCCTGTACTGTGAATGATGTGCTGCTGTTGGGCATGCAAGCGACAGACGCTCGGCCCATGCGTGACGCATGGCAACATGATGACCATTACGGCGTGAGTCAAGAAAGAACGCGTTGGACCAGCTGCCGCTGGATAGGACGTGTTTGCTGTTGGCTCACAGCAGTGCTTCTTGTGCCTGCCGCTGGCTGGGTGCTGCAGGCGCGATGGATGGGTGGCCTGCGTTGGAGCGCTGGCAAGACCTGGGTTACCTCGCCTCTGTGGCTGGTCACCGCACGGTACCCATGTGAGTGGCTGTGGATGTGCTTGGCCTTTCTTATGGGCATGGCACTTGTTGTGAAGATCCGGTCCCGTGAGAGACGCCGTGCCTTTCCTCATGACCTCCTCCCTTCGGTTTGCATGACGGTGCCTGCGCACAATGGCAGGCCTAATAATAGTATTAATAATACTGCATGTCACAGATGTGTCTGCATGCCGGAGCCTGAACGGCAGGCATGGATCACCACAATGGCCGAGCAGCGGGCGTTCTATGAGCCATTGCACATCATGTGCTTGCACATTGTGCCCGCCCACATCAGGTGTGGTGTTGCCATGTTGGCGTTGCCCTTGGGCATTCGCTGAGTCCTGACGCGCACACACACCTGTCGTATGCAACTCCTGCTGCTGCTGCTGCCCCTTGCAGTGAGGTGGGGGAGCACTACTTGGTTGAGGAGTGGGGCCAGCAGCTCATGACAGTGGGGGACTTTATCCGGCACCATGTTGCTCCCTCAGCAGGCACAGCCCCAGCCACACACAGCACTAGAGCGATGGGAGGAGGAGTAGCAGAGGCACGTGGCAGTTGGGGTGAGGGCACAGCAGGTGGCGCCACCTCTGGCCTCGCAGGCGAGGTTGCAACGAAAGGTGGTGGTGGTGGTGGTGGTGGTGGTGAGAGAGAGAGGAGCAGTTCCAGGGAACTGCCACCCACTGGTGGTGGTGGTGGTGGTGAGAGAGAGAGGGGCAGTTCTAGGGAACTGCCAACCACTGGTGGTGGTGGTGGTGGTGCAGGGGCAGCTGGTGAGGGCCAGGGTGCTGCTGGCGATGAAGGTGGCGCTGGGCAAGCAGCCCCCCGTGGCCGTGGCTACCTTGCACAGCATGCTCTGTTTGAGCAGATCCCCTCTCTGGCCGCAGACATCAGGACCCCTGAGTACTGTGTGCTAGGCAAAGATGAGGAAGAGGGAGGGGGGGTGCAGGCGGTCAATGCATGGTTTGGGCCTGCGGGTACCGTGACGCCGCTGCATACCGACCCACACCACAACCTGCTGTGCCAGGTGCGCCGAGATCGCGTGATGTGTGCAGGCTGCAGCTGTGTGCACTTGTGCAGATGTGCACATGATCCAGCATGGCTGCTTGGTTGGTGCTGCCCACTCGCTGTGGTGCCTGCTTCTAGTTGCACAACCCCGTCTGGACACCTTCCAAATCCACAGACTGCATTTTCTGTGGATGATGCTAGCATGTGTCGATGTCTGCAACACTTCCCACTGCATCTTTGGCTGTGCCTTGGTCTGACCGCAGGTGGTTGGTTCCAAGTATGTGCGCATGTACGCCCCGGCTCAGACACCCAACATGTACCCATTTGAGGAAGGCATGAACACCAACTCCAGCCAGGTCACTGACCTGGCAGCTGTGGACGCTTCCAAGTTTCCATTGTTCAAGGAGGCCCCCTACATCGATTGCGTGCTTAGCGAAGGCATGATGCTGTACATCCCCCCTGGCTGGTGGCATGCCGTCTACAGCCTGAGCGTGTCGTTCTCAGTGTCCTTCTGGTGGTGCTGATGCCGTGCTTAAGACTCAACGCATGCTGAGCAGGGGGCACAATACAAGTTGGCAAGCAGCACATACATGGCACCATGTGGCCCAGCTGCCAGACGTTTGTACTTCACTGTATGTGTACTGCCCTTAAGGGTGCAGGGTTTAGGGCAGGACGGCACCAACTGAGTCTGTCGCAAGATTTGATCGACGCAAGAAAATGGGTAACCTTCTGTCGCACAAGGATCCAAGCGAGCCCACCGACCCAATCGACAGACTGAGATGGCAGGCCAAAAAGGAATTTGATGAGCGAGGACGATGCTTTGCGCTCAGCAAGGAGGCGTACGCTAACAAGGATCACGCAGCAGCAAAGAGCTGGAGTCAAAAGGGCCACGAACATGACAAGCGAGGAAAAGAGCTAAACAGCAAAGCAGGTGGGGTGGTGGGCAAGCTCCGAGGCAGCATTGGTGCTTGTCAACTGGTCAAAGGCTGCATGCATCTACAGTGTGACGGCACCGCACTGCATGCAAGCACATGGATACACATGGCATGCAAGCTGCATGCGTAACGCTCAAATGCCAAGGCTTGCTCCGCCTGCGCCATGCAGCGGCGATGTGCTATGAAGTAAAGAACAAAGGGAGGCCACCGGATGAGGTTTGTGCTGGCTCCACTGCATTGTGGTTGAGGGGCCAGCCCTGGTGGGGCCATGCTGTGCTGATGCCTGATCTGACTGGATGCAAGCAACTGAGCTTCTCATGTTGCCCTCTGTTTTGACCACTGCCGTACAGGTGGACCTGCATGGTCTTAAAGTGGCCGAGGTGGGTGCTGCATTTGCTATCCCTGCGATGGTGTGGTGTTTTGACGGTGGAGAAGTGGCGCGGTATTGCCGTGCCACAGTGTGTTTGATGTTTGATCTGTACTGGCTTTCCTGTGCCAGGCACTGGCCAAGGTGGAAGAGGTGCTGGAGCGATGCAAGAAGGAAAACATCAAGGCAAGCCACAGGGCTTCCAGCACAGCCATTTGGACACTGCTGTAGCATGCGCCGACACGCCGTGACACGCCGTGTTATTATTATTATTATTATTATTATAGCATGCGCAAGGAGCTCAAAACAATGCATTGCCAGCCCACCGCAGGCAGTGCCACAGCACAGCACGCTGACACATGCTGTTGCATTCCAGTGCACACTCCCCTACAGCCTCCTCGCTCCAAACTCTCCAGCCCCCCACCCCTTGCACAACATCATGCTCCACCCCAATGTCACCACGCACATGCACTCGCCCCAATGTCAGGCTCCGGCATGCAGACACATCTGTAACACGCCGTATTATTATTATTATTATTACATGCACTCGCCGTGTTATTATTTTTATGATTATTATTATTACATGCACATGACTAGGTTGAAGCCGCACCTGCAACCCCTCCTGCTCACCCATTGCTGCCTCTGATGGCCCTTTGGCTTGCAGGCAGTCACGTTCATCACAGGTAAGGGGCTGCACAGCGGGCCGGATGGTCCCAAGCTCAAGCCAGCTGTGCTGTCCCTCGTCAACAAGCATTCGTTGAGGGTGGAGGTGGTACATGGAGGTGCTCTGAGGTGTGAGTTTGTTGACAGGGAGCGTGCAGGGTTGTTTGGGTGGTTAGAAAAGCTGGCGGACTGCATCATCTGTTGACGAGCTGCACATGCCCTGTTGTGATCCGGCTGGCATGCGGTGGCGCTGAATGATGTAGCTGTTGGTTGATTAATTTCAGGCCGGTTGGCCAGCCTATTGGAGCGTAATGTTTGCTCTCTGAACCTCATAAAAACATAACATAACATAACACTGGACATGGTGACTGCTGCCGTGCTGCCGTGCTGCCGGACATAAATGTGGCACACAGTGCTACTCATTACGCCTTGATGGTGCGTAGGGCCATGGACAAGGTGTACGCTGCTGTATGACAGCCTGTTACTTAGAAGCGGGATGTGGTGTGGGCAGGGGCCTCAGCTGTGCCCACAAGACACCACTTGCATGCCACCGCCCACCAGCGCTTTGCCCCCACTGCGCCCTCGGGCCCACAGATGGCCAAGGAGGGCTGTACATGTAACATTCTGGATCCCTGGGCCCGTGGCACGCCAGGCATCGGCGGCACTCCCATCGATTTTATTACTTGGTGCACAGCGGGGAGTTTTCCACTTGATGCTGTGATATGTTCATATTCCAAGTGCAGGGGGATACGTATCGTGGACGAGCATGTCACAGGTTGACAAGTGCCTTTGACTACCAGCAGCTGACTACAAGCAGCTTGTTCATAGGGTTGAGATGGGCCCTAAACCCTGCCCTGAACCCTTCTGCGGGAGCACCCCTCATGAGGTTAGCACGTGTCACGGGTACGATAAATCATGACTCCACAAGTAGATGAGTCCGTACGTGAGCCCGGCCTGCTGCTGGGATTACCCAGCCTGGCTGTTTAACGGCTTCTGGAGCACTTGAACTGGATAAACCTATTGCACCTGACGAAAACCAGTCAGCAGGCTCGCGATCTGGTGCTTGACCACGCGCAACGTGTCAAATATTACGCAGCCAGTCTCAAGATGGAGGGTAAGTATTTCTAAAGATGTCAGTGCTCACCTGGGTGACAGCCCAACCTAGTTGTCGTGATGTGGCCCCTGCAGAGGCAGCACGACAGCTAAGCCGGCTGGCACGGCGCAAATCAGGCAACCTCCGGCTTGAACTCGTGCTGCATGGGTGCAGCGAGCACGCAGTTGCTGAGCTGCTGCAGCACACATTGCAGCATGGTCCATGGAGTGCCGTCAGTCACCTTCAGTTGCAGGTATGACGCAATGCATGGTTATTCACCATGCAAGAGTTTGTCTGTATGGCGTCAATGCCAATCATGTGCATCACTTGTCCCTGTCTGCCTGCACTTCAAGCTGGACCCATGTTGTACTCACACCATGTAAATTTTCCAGACCGGCTGCCAGCGACGTGTTTGGCACACTGATACAGGTTTCATTGTACGGTACTGCGCCATGATCGAAACATGCCCGTGCATGCGGCTTGACGTCACAGCTCTTGTGCCGTGTGCCGCAGGGACGAGAGTATGACGCCTGTGATGTGTACCTGCCCAGTGCGGCCTGCGGCGCGCAGTTGGGTCAGCTGTTCCCGTCATTGAAGGGCCTGCATCTAAAGGCCGTTGCCATCCAGGGGCCCTGCCTATGGCAGGCTATGCTGCAGTGCCGCCAGCTGGCCTCTTTCACAGTGTCAGCAGTGAGCATGGATACAGCTGCGGCACAGACAGCCAGCTTGCTGCAGAGCCTGCCAAGCCTGAGGGGCCTGGCGGTGGAGGGCAGCGCACCCTGCTGGCGTGGCGTCCAGCCATCGTCCTACATGCACCCCCTCATCACTGCGCTGGCCCCCCAGCTCACAGAGCTTGAGTTCAACACAAATGATTATTGGAAGGGAAGGCAGACAGAGGCGCAGGCTCAAGAGGAGCGGGCCGCACGCACGCAAATGATGGCGGCCCTAGCGCTCTGCACCCGCCTGCAAAAGCTTTCCGTGCATGATGAGTCGGTCCCTTGGGAGGTGTTGTGGGCACTACCATCTTTGGAGCATGTGTCTGCGGACGTGAAGGGGCTGTGCCCGGCTGCTGCTGCTTGTCCCCCAGCAGCCGCGTGGCAGAGCTACACTCACAGCTCGGAGTACCTGCAAGTCTGTGATGTACCGCTGCTGCCGCTCGACGGCCTCCAAAAGCTGCAACTGAATTGTGGTCTTCAAATGGCACTGACGAGTGAGTCCGATGCAGCCTCTGTGACAGCTGCCATTGCTGCAGCTGCCACTGCTCTGTGCAAGCCAGCAGCACTTGAGTTTGACCAGGGCAACACGTTTTTTTATCTCCCTGGTCCGTCACCATGACGGCGAGGATGACTTACTGTGGGCGGCGTTGCGCAGCCTGCCACACTTACTGCTGGCGCGGCCTGATTGGCCTGGCACAGGTAAAGTCAGCCTGCCTGATGGTTGCCAGTAGGATGCAGAGTTCCTGGGGCCATTGGGGGAGGGCCTGACAGCTGCAGCTGCGTTGTCCAACGCATCGGGCACCAAGCTGATTTCATGCCTGCTCCTGTCCAACAACAGGGCAGCTGTGGAAAGCCCTACCTTCTGGCCAGCCCTGGCGCTGGCATTGCCCGCTTGCATCGAGTGTGTGGGGATATTTGTTGGTGACCGGGTCGAGGCACTGCACGCAACCAGCCTGGTGGCGTTCTGCAATACGCACCCCAGCCTCAAGCACATCAAGCTAACGTTCTTCCCTATGTCACCTATCCGGCAGGCAGTGGCGGAAGTGCAGGCAGCAGTCCCTCACCCACGAAGCATTCCACAGAGGCCACATGCCCATGTGCTGCAATACGCTCAGGAGCATCAAAGAGATGGGCAGCTGTGATGACAGTGCTGTTGCCTGTGGCGCAGGGTGCCAGCCCTTCAACGAGGAACCCTAAGTCGTTTATTGCGCAGCGAAGGTGCAAAATGACACTTGCTGCGGACGTGCAAAAGTCAGCTTCCCAGATGCCCACCTGTGTGAGTTGAGCACGGATCTAGTCCAGGCACATGCTACTGGGTGCATTTGTAAAACGAAGCAGGACGAGGGCTGCTCAGCCTCTTGGTACTTCTCACAGGAGACCACCTCATTCAAACGACAAGTGCGGTGTGCTACCTGGGCCAAAATGAGTGCGTTTCAACGATAGTGTGAAATCCCTAAATATCATAGCTCTAAACCCTAGTCGCTGGGATCAGCATCCCAGAAGGCACATGCACCCACTTCCGTCATCCGCAACATCAGATAGAAGCTACTGCTATTGTGGCGTTTCAGTTTCAGGATTGGAAGATAGAATGGCTGCACTTAAGCCAGCAATGTTCCCAGCCGAAAAGAGCGCCAAACCCACGACCGTAATGGTCACCGGTAGTACAGGCTACCTCGCGGGCAGCATCGTGAAGAGGTGATGAAGCCAGCATCATGCATGGGCCTACCTGTTGCTAACAAACATTGTGCCTTGATTCCAAATGGTGCTATGTGTGCATGCCACTGGGCAGCATGCACGTGCCATGCCAACAGATGCAGACCGAGCGCTCCCTCCAGGACCCTCGCTTTGCCCCCTCTTCATATGGACTGTCGACTCAACGCTGCCACCTATGAACCTTCCCCTGGTCACGGTCGAACCCTGCTCAACCCCTGACAATGCTCGCGCTGCAGGTTGCTTGCGGGCGGCCACACGGTGCATGCGACTGCACGCAACCCGTCCAACGAAGCAAGCGTTGCTCATTTGAAGGCGCTGCCCGGAGCAGCAGAACGGCTGAAGCTGTTCAAGGCTGACCTGCTAGACATAGGCAGCTTTGATGGGGCGGCTTCAGGGTGCGAGGTGGTCTTCCACACAGCGTCACCCTTTGTAACAGACGCGGGTGCGTCACGGCTGAGAGCTCATAACTCCATGACTGCATGGGGTGTGCGGGAGGTAGAGGCGGGAGTGCTGGCGTGTTCTTATGAACTGCGCAAAAGCCGTAGTCAGGGGATGGGGTGTGGATGCGTGTCGCACGGCATGGTGGAAAGATGCACGCCCTGGCAGCGCGCCCCCGCAATGCCGTAGCAGGTACATAGCATACTTATTATAGCAGTAGCAGCCTGAGTAGCAGCAGTACGAAAACCCGAAACTCAACAGCAAGCGTGCTGTACCCCCCACCTGGCCCTGCACACCCATCTGACTGCAGCACGACCAAAACACAACCAAATCACACCCAAAGCTCCGTATGTGCAGGTTATGGGGAGGCTGCCCAGAAGCACCTGGTGGACCCTGCAGTCAAGGGCACAGAGAATGTGCTGGGTATGTATGCGCATGCATGCACCCATGGATGTGACCTCCCTTCATGCCGCCCATGCGCATGAATGGTTGGCTCGTAGGATCATTTCCACAGGTGCAAGCACAGGTGCTAGGTGCTGTAGTGGGGCGGCTCCTGGTATTTCAGGCTGGCTTGGTTCTCTAGTGCTTTTGTTTAGATAACGACTGTCAGGCTCCGGCATGCAGACACATCTGTGAAACGCCGTGTTATGATTATTATTAAGCACAGGTGCATTTCGAGCATGCAGCTGTGATGCGCACCTCACACACTGCTGGCTTGTTGCTACTGGCACTGCAGCAAGCACTGCCCGTGTGTATGCTGTCACAACAGCTACTGTGGGCCTGTGTGCCATGCACTGCGCCCATGCCATATCATGATATCAATGCCTTGAAGCATCGCGCTAGATCACGTAGTTACCATTGTTACAACAACACCAACCATATATGATCGTGCCGGTCTCATGACTATACTGCAGGTGCTGTGGAGCGGACCCCCAGTGTGCGGTGTGTGGTTTTGACCTCTTCCTGTGCAGCCATCTACCACTCTGGTTCTGACAAGAAGCCCGGTAAGTCATGCATACCTGCCCCGCTTAGCTGCCCTCCTGCGCCATTCGTTGATAACAGAGATGCCTGTTTTGGCTCATCTCCATCCCCTCACCATTCTGTTGCTGATGGGCCGGCTCTGGTGGCCCCTTTGCGCCTGGTCTGACTGCCATATACAGCCATGTACAGCGTTGTACTGCCTTGTACCGTCGGGCTGTCATGTCTTCCATGTACATATTTGTTGTGCATGTGCATGTGTGAGACTGTGCAGCTCATCCTCCATCTTCCATCCCTCACAGCTCTCTCTCTCTCGGCCGCACCGCACCGCACCGCATCGCACCTCTGAAGCTGTGGGAGGCAGGAGCAGGTGATGCGCCCATTCTGCGCCTGCTGCGCCTGATGGACGTCTCCCCCTGCTCCTCCTCCCCCTGCTCCTCCTCCCCCTGCTTCCTTTTCCTCATCTGACTCGTTTTAACGCGGTGGTGTCCTGGATTCGTTGTAGTTACCTGACCCAGGACAATGTCCCGGGTAGGTATTCGGTTGGCGGGAAAAAAATAGATCTGCACAAGCTGGCTTGGAATCGTAAGCCGGTCTATCACTACAGTACTTGTACTGTATGGTCTTTGTCCATGCAAATGGTCAACCTCACAGGTGAGGTGTTCACTGAGGCTGACTGGAACACACGCTCGAGCCTCGACTCCCAGCCTTACATGTTCAGCAAGACGCAGGCAGAGCAGCGCGCGTGGCAGCTGGCCAAGGTGAGACGGCAGATTAAATAATAATATCAACATATCAACACGGCTTTTCACAGAGTCATCTGCTTGCCGGAGCCAAGAGGGCAGACTGTGTGAACTATACATGTGCACAGTTTGTGACAGTTTGTTTACTACGTAGTTGCTACATGGGTGTGACATTCGCTGCCACTGCATCAGATCCTGGAGGTGTGCACACTGGCGGTGTGACCTTTGTGTGCTGGGCCAGCCACTTAATGCTCACTCAAACCCACTCAACTGGTGTGCGCACTGCCACCCAAACTGCAACCCTGCAGCTGCTGTACTCCTCAATAACAGAAAACCTAGACCTCTGACCCCTGCTGCTGCTGCTCCAAACCCTGAACCTCAAACCCTGAATCCTGAACCCTGCACAGGCTCAGTCACGATGGGACCTGGTGGTCATGAATCCACCCATGATCGCTGGACCCCCTGTCGGCTCACGCGCCGATGGCGAGTCCATCAACCTCATTGCTCGCATCTGGAAGGTGCGGCCTGGAGACATGGCAGTAGTAAACTAGTAATCCTATCATAGTCATAGGGTGGTTATAGTTATGGTTACACAGGCTGAGGCGCAACGCACACTGCAACAGCGAACGCGGCTAACCGCGGGTGGTGGTGCTTCCACGAGAGGTTACAGAAGGGTTTTGCAGACCACTGCCTGCCACTCAGAGCACGAGGTGCAGCCTGCCGCTGGGTTGTGCCAATGCAGCGTGTTGTGTGAGGCGCTCGTGTTCAATCAGATCATGCATCATATTGATGTGTACTATCAGCAAACAAACAAACAAACAACCACGTACCAACGAACAAACAAGTATCCAAGCCAAAAGTGGGTGCTTGATCCCTGGTCTGCCGCTCAATCTGGAGCCTTGATCTGGATCTCTGTCCAGACGTCCCTCCATCCAGCTCGACTCACAAAGTCCTTGGTTCAGCACGCTTGGCCGCAGGGCGAGATGTGGCCTGCATGCCCCTACCTCGGCTTTGGTTGGACGGACGTCCGCACGGTGGCAGCTGCGCACTGCCTTGCCGCCTTCACCCCCTCCGCCAGTGGCCGCTACATCTTGTCAGCTGGATCCCTATACCTGCATGAGGTCTGTGCCATGCTGTCCTCGGCTTTTCCAAAGGAGGTCGCCCGCCCGCTGCTCTGTCCACCCAAGTGGTTGCTCTACGTGCTCGGGCCCCTCGTGGGCCTCTCTAAAGACTTCATCACGTGAGTGCCACTGGCTGCTGCACGTCACTCACTGGCTCCCTCCAACGTCAGAATCTTGAGGTCTCCTGCCGCTTACTAGGAAGTACTAATCGATGACAATGACACTAGAAATTATTGATGATCATATCACATCGTTCCACAGATAGGTCTGGCCCCTCCCAAGCTGGACCTCTGAACCAGCTTGAAGCCCCTGACCCCTCAACTTGAACTCATTACACTTTGCCGCTGGGCATGCGTGCCTGGTCTGAATCTGCTGAATGCATGCATGCCTGTGATTACATGGGCTACCGCAGGAATGCTGTCAACTACAACCCAGTGTTTGACAACACAAAGGCAAAGCAGGAGCTGGGGCTCAAGTTCATGCCTCTAGAGGAAACATTCAAGGTGTGTACTACACCATGAAAATGGTGTGTATGTGGCTGTATATGACTCTGTGAGTTTGCAAATACAAATACAAATACAAATACAGGTACAAATACATAAGGCATATACATTAGCTGTCAGGGCCCTTCCTTGAGTCCCTTTGTCGTGCAGAACTGCAAAACACAACTGCGCAGATACTGTGCAGCACAAAAGCGTGCTGCTGGCCGCCAATGGCTGTATCGCCCTGCTACACGACTGTACCGCCAATCGCAATGATGTGTGTACTGCTGCGGGACTGCTGTACTGCCCCTGCAGGACATGGTGGAGGCCATGCTGGAGCTTGGCCTCATCAAGCGCAAGAAAGCAGTGCAGCAGTACAGCAGCTAGCAAGTAAGCAGTACAGCAGCACAGCAGCACAACAGCACATAATAGAAGTGCATAAGATTCCCCACATGCTGTGACATCTTGTGCCATGGACGGTGCTTTGACCATGCATTTGAATTTGAGGGTCATGACCACAAGCGGAGTTGTGTACTGCTTAAACCGAGTGACTTGAAGTTGTGCGACTGGGCGGCTTTAGCTGTTGTTCACTGCACTTGTTTGGGTGCGGTTGTTGTTCCAGATGTTGCTGCTGTACACAGTCATCAAGGAATCTACCTGACAATGCCTGACAATGCCAGGATACATCTTAACTGTATGCACGGTCAGAGCAGGTGTGTGGGAGGGTACTGAGGGTGAGGGATGCCGCATTGCAACATACTCACATCGATGCACTGATCCCACTTGTATGTATAGGATTGCAGCTCACAGCTGAGTGGCACGTGGTTAGTACATGATGTGAGTGAAGAAGCAGGCGCCTGTGGAGCTTCCGCCACAGGAGCTCCACAGAAATAGAGATACGATGGGTGTGGGTTGGGAAGGGTTGAGCTGACGGGTCTTGAGGGATTGAGAGGACAAAGATGGGGTGACTTCTGAGATAGTTCAGAAAGGGGGCTGGCTGCTCATGTGATGGTGCTCTTCCTGCTTGATTTGGATAGGGTGGTGGCTGGAGTAGAGCGATGAGGACGTGAGCATGGTCCAGTTGTTCCATGGCACGCCCCCCCGGCTCACAGGCAATGTTGTGCACCGCTGTACTGTCACGTACAGCGGATGTGTAGGCAGTACGGTATCCGGCACCAGGGGTCCGGAAATTGGTGTAGCAGAGCCCAGGCTTGGCATGTTTTGGTGGAGGGTCCCCAGCAAACTGCTGCAGCATGATTCATATGATACAGACACAAGCTAGCCAGGCATGCTGCCAGTGCACAGCCCGTGCCGCTAGCACTCGATGGTTCAACATGCAGGCTGGAGCTGTTCAACCATACCTGAGCAGGCACCATCTGCATGGTTTCACTACTCATGTGTACACGTGGCGTGCATGCCTTGAAGTGTACGCCGTGTATATGAGCTAGGTTGCTAGTTCATGGATGGCGTTGATGGATGTGGTTCAGTAAAGGTCCACCACTTGCAGCCCACACAATCCCATGTTGAGTCCATAGGCGTGCACAATGGATCAGACCAGAGAAAATATCTGAGCAAATATCCGAGCAAATATCCGACTTGTTTATCACCGGGGCCTCCCTCAGATGCTCAAGCATTTCCGGCTCCCCAATTTTCTCCTGCTCTCTCTTTGAAGACGCTCAATTGGTTCATTCACGCACACGCTGCGTGCCTATGACCATGACCAGAGATGCATGCAACACACCGCCATAGTGCTGGATGGTTGCCCTTACACCATGCCCCCACAAGGCCACAAGAATGCATGGCCTGCTGCCAGAACCCGCCTTGCATGCAAGCAGCAAGTGCAAGATGGCAACACTCTGGCGCTGGTGTATGTGCCCGTACGTCCACACCCAACACCAGACTGCCGCAGCACTGGTGCGCATGCTGCTTGTGCCATTGGCGCTTGCCCTACTACCCACCGGCTGCCCAACGGGTGTGCGATGGGCTCGCGCGCACGAAGCCCAACCAAATTGAAACCTACACCTCAGCCGACCACAGAGCAGGCCCCTTGTCCTTATCGGCCACCAACACACACTCACGAGCCGTCGCCACCTCCCTCGTCCTCGCCCCCGAGCGCAGCCTGCAGCTGCCGCCGTAAGCACTTGCGCGGCGCGCTGTCGGTGCCACACTTCCCCTTGCGTTGGATCACACAAACAGCGCAGCGGCCCGCACGGCCCCCCTGGCCCGTGGTGCCCCCAAGCAGTGTGGTCTCTTCATCTCCCTCGTCGGCGAGGGGCCTGCGGGTGGCGTCAGAGTCGAAGTCAGAGTAGAGTCAGAGTCGTATGCGAGTTGGATGAGTCAGAGCCGGAGTCAGAGTCAGAGTCGTCAGAGTCGGAGTCGGATTGATGCAAAGGCGCGCGGAACGCTGATAAAGATATATGTCAGTTGTGTGTCTACGTGTGTGTGCTCAACATGTGTGCGTGCTGGCCACATCATGTGCCTGTCCTGCGTTGCTCCGGCCCAGCTTGCATCAACTGTGCTGAGTTGTTAGGGTCATATGAGTCATGGGTTAGGTCTAAACCCACCGGGATGCATTGCTGTGACGATGTGACCCTCACATGTCACACCCTCCCACACTCACTTGGCAGTGTTGGTCAGGCTGGCAGGGGTGGGGGTGGCCCCGCCGCTGCCGGCCGCATATGGGTTGTGCAGCACGGGGCGGGCGGGCAGTAGCACGTCCCCAGACGGTCTCGCAGCACGTGTGAGCAGACCTGCCCGATCCCCGTCCGACCCCGCCGCCGCTACTGCCGCCGACGCAGCGGCCACATGCTGCGCCGCCGCAAGCTTTTGCTGCTGCCGCCGCTTGCGCTGCCGCCGCCGTGCAGCCTCAGCCTCAAAGTCCGAGCTGCCCCCGGCCCCGCCCCCCTCACTGCCCCCTGGCCCGTTCATCTCCCCATCTCCCTCATCCTCCTCACTTGTCCACTCAGCCCCACCCCGTGAGGCCCCGTCCCGCTGGCTAGTCCGCTGCCGGGCAACCACACGTGCTGCCGCTGCCGCGCCAGAGGCCCGCTGGCTGCCCGCCACAGATCTGGACGGGCCTGCAGGTCCCACAGCAGCAGAGCCCCTCGCCCCCATGGCTTTCCATGGCTTCGCAGGCCGGTGGGAGGTGCCTGCACTGCCTTGCGCCGCATGGGGCGCATGGTGCGCCGCGTGCCTGGCTGGAACACTGGAGGCCAGTGCGGGGGCTGGGGGCGGCGGCTGGGCCATGGTGGTTGTGTGACCGTGACCATGACCGTGACCATGACCATGACCATGACCGTGACCATGACCATGACCATGACCGTGACCATGACCATGACCATGACCATGACCATGACCATGACCGTGACCATGACCATGACCATGACCGTGACCATGACCGTGACCATGACCGTGACCATGGCCACCATGGCTAGATGAGTGCGGTATCACTCCCACATGCATGCCAGCCGTGCCCACAAGCTGCTGCTGCTGCTGCTGCTGCTGCTGCTGCTGCTGCTGCTGCTGCTGTTGCTGTTGTGTGAAGTGCTGCATGAGCCAGGCATCATAGGCGGCTGGGATGATAGGCATGAAAAGGGGGTCCGGGTGGTGGGTCGGGGGTCCGGCCGCCCATGCGGCATGCTGCCATGCAACAGCAGCATCCCGACCCACGCCCGCCGCCTGGGCAACTCTGCCCCTCTCCCCTGCCTCCCTCTGGTGGGAGCCTCCCTGAGACAGCAAACTCAACATGATGTCTGCTCCCTGCTGATCCTCCTCATCATAGGCCCGGGGGCCCCGCCGCGGCCTGGTCCGTTCGTCTTCCGAGTCCTCCGAGTCGGGCCCCCAGCTGCTGCTACTCCCAGGGTCGTGGTCATGGCCCTCCCCTTGGCTTCCCTCATAATCAACCTGCTGGTGACCCAGTTGCTCCGTTGAACGGTCGATGAGAGCTGAGAGGCGCTTGCCGCCGCCAGGGCCCCCACTGTTGCCATGTGGGTGGTGGGATGGGCCTGCCGGCTGCGCACCGCGACGGCTGGACGATGGCAGTAGCGGGTCACGGTCACGGTCACGGTCACGGTGTGGTCCCACAGGGCTTCGAACAGAGCCCCGCCGCTCCTGTGAACCAGCTGCGGCAGCAGCGGCAGCTGCACTGCTGGCCAGGGTGGCCCACAGGGGCATGGTTAGGAAGTGGGGGGCGTGCTCAAGCCGGCTCGCCCGAGACTTGCTGCTGCGCAGCATGGCGGCCGCTGCAGCTGCCGCAGCTGCAGCCGCCGCCACCGCCCCTGAGCGCTCTTGAATACCCGGGCCCGGTCTGGATGAGTAATGGGGTGCGCCTGGGGAGGTGGGTGCCCGGGGGGAAGGTGCACGACGACCATGGCCTCCGGGGCTGGCAGCCACCACATGCTGCTCGTCCACACCGGCTGCATGGCTGTGCTGTGCACTGAGGACCCCCGTGAAGACCTGGCCATCCAGATGGACAGAGATGTGGAGACGGGCAGTGTTATTTGAGCTGATCCGCCATGTGGTGACCTGTAGGTTGCTCGGCTGCCGCCCGCCCGCTAACCGTGAGCGATTCGTGGCCTTGCGGCGCTTGAGGGGCTGGGCGTCCCGGCTCCCCTCCTCCGTACTCTGGCTCCCTTTTGAGTCGTCAGCCCCGCCACCTGCACCGCCAGGCCCCCTACGCTTACGGCTGGCGTCCCCCACGCCCGGACTGCTGCGACCCCCTACCATGGCTGCCCCCGCTGAACTGGTGGTGGGGCCCCCGTCACCATCCTCCCGCCCGCTTGCACCCCGCCCCACGTCACCAGCACCGCCCCGCCGGCTGCGCAGCTGGTACTCCGAAACTGTGTTGGTCGTGGTGGGTCGCCCCGCCCCCTCCTCCTCCACATCCTCAACTGCGTCCCGAGGCAGGGCGTCCGCTGATGCCTTCTCAACCCCAGCGGCCAGGTCCAGCGCCTCATGTTCACTGGGCCCTGGTTGTCCTGCCACTGGAGGCAGCTGCCCACCCAGTGGCCGTGCCCCCTCCACCCGGGGTACTGCTGCCTGGTACTGGGGCCCCACCCGCCCGTCCTTCAGCGCCTGGATTTCCCATGCAGCCTTGCCGGCTACTGGTGAGGTGAGCCATGAGGAGTTGCGTACGAGTCCTGGCCTCGAGTCCTTGAGCAACATGCCATCATCTTCACAGGGCTGGCCCACTGCATGCGGTGCACAGGTGCCAGCCCTTGTCCCCTCCCTGTCCGCCACGTCCGCTTCCACTTTCATAGCCAGTCCAGGGCGGTGTGGCCATCGCTCCTGGCTGGCGCGTGGGCCTTGCCCGTCCTCTGTCTTACACGCGCCAGCCTGGCTGCCACTGCCTGCGTGCCTGTCGCTTGCTGCATGGTGCTGAGTGGCTGAGCTGTATGGAAGGACCTCCCCTGTACTGTTCCGCTTGCTGACGCCCGTAGCATCTGCGTTCAAGCCAGGCAGCCCGACTGGTGGGGCCCCAGCTGGCCCCCGGTCAGACAGGTGACCCACAGGCCGAATGACCGACGGGTGCGACCGCTGCTGTGACACAGAGGGGGGTGGCATCTGCCAGCTGGCAGGGGGCTGGTGCATGACTGGGTGGTGCACGGCCGCAGTGGGCACCACGGCGTGTGGCGTGTGCATTGCTGTTTGGCCCTTGTGATGCGGGTTGCTGGGGTTATGGAGGACCATGGTCGTGTGCATGACCACCGGGGCCCCGGCTGCATTTATAGACCCACCCGATGGGATCTTGCGCATGCTGCCAGCCCACACATGCGCTTGTTTAGTGTCACCAGGTGTGGGTGCTGTTGGGGGCGCCACCGTGTGAAGGTGGGGCGGCCGCGACCCGGGCCCACCACCAGCAGCACCACCACCGGCCTGTTTCTCCCGCTGCTGCGCACGCCAGCCGCCGGCCTTGAGGGCTGAGCTGCTGGGACCTGAGCTGGGGGCGTTGGCTGCGTTCTGTTCGTCCAGCCATCGTCTGCACGGCAATGATAACTTGATAAGTGAAGACACGGCCAAGCCAGGCAAGACTTTGATGTCCATTACCATCGGTCATGTCAAGCATTTACAGGCATGTGCGATTCTCAGACAGCATGATGCCCGGTGTGACAGGACCCCATGGATGCAGTACGGTACCGTTTCATGCAAGCTCATTCTAGCCCCGTCGGTCCCGCCCGCCTCACAGCCCCTCGCTGCCCTTTATGCCCTGCCCTAAACTCTACAGATCCGGCACCCTGAACCGAAGGCCCATGCTCTGAGTCGTGACAGACCTAGTCCCGTCTGCGCCCGCACCCGATGCTTATGACGGCAGAGCCCTCAATCCGGCCTGGCTGGCCAGCAGTGACTTTGATGGAGTGCCGCCACTTGCGCGTCGACCCCAGCCCCGCGTGCCGCTCAAACTCAGTAGGGCTGATGAGCTGCTCTCCAGTGGGGAGGCCTGATGCTGTGCATGCTGCGCAGCCGCACACGACCGCCTGCTCATCACGCAGTAGCGCGCCCGGCACCGCGTTGCACGTCACGTGCACAAAGCGCTGCTTCCCCAAGAAACGGGCCCATACGGCTGGGTCATCAAGGCCCAAGCGGGGATCCGGCACGGGCCCAGTCCCCTCTGCGTTCATGCTGAAGCAGCCCTCCTGCAGCTCCTGCCACCTGCCTCCCGCTTCACTCCATTGGTGATGGAGCCGCAGTCCATGTATGCATGTGGCCACTGGTGGTCAACTGCGTTCGCGCACCACGCGCACACCCGGCGATCGACGTCGCGCCGCTCTCCCTGTGCATCGGCCGGCGCGTGCGCTCCAGTTTCGCGGTTTGCACCTTTTTGCAGTGCCTCACATGCAGGGCGTCACATGCACCAATGCAATCCCAACAGCATATGCCTTCCACTTGCATTCCGAACATCCATTAGAGCAGGTGGCGATGGTCGCGACTGCAGGAACAGTTGCACCCACACCTCACCTGGGTCCCGAACCAGAAGCAGGCAATGACAGTGGCTTCGTAATTACACAGAGCAGTGCTAGGCATCAGACACGTATATCATCGCGACCACTGGTTTTCAGCAGACCGTGAGAAAACACGTGCTGCTTCCTGTGTAAAGTAGGGGCAGCGTTGATGTGCTGTTGAAGATGCAGTGCTGCAGTTCTTAAGGTCCCAACTGCAGAACCCAGGCCACGGAACTGGCGTGCCTTGAAACGTGTGACGCGTGTGGGATGTTTAGTGTTGCTTATTCGGCAATCGGCATTTCGCGCACCACATACTCGCACGCATCGCTTGGAATGTAGCAGCATTTTATGCCGCACCTGGTGCACAGATCACGACACACCCCTCACGGTTGTTTGCCGGTATGCCACCCCACCTGGGGGCCCTGGCATGTGTACTGGCCTTTTTCCATGTCAGTGAATTCATCCTCGCATGGCTGTTCATGCGCGAAGAGTTGGGGTGGCATTGTAAGTGAAGTCGCTTGCATCATGGGTTCATGGCTCTTCGTCGTCTTGCATGCAAGAATGTATGGCCCTTTCCGCACTTAATGATGGGTCTTATAAACATGCCACCAGCCCATTGACACTGCCTAGTGTGTTGCTGACACATCTGGCACTTGGCATTTGTCCCTCGCTTGGCATGTTTGAGCAGCATGGCTGGTCAGCAAGCAGTACTGCATCGCGATGGCCTTTGCCCTTGCGGAGCACTTGCTTGAGGCACACTTTGCTCCAGGCATCAAGTCAGGCGCTATACCAGCTGCTATGACCTGCATCGGGATTGCAATGGTCATTCTGGGTGAAGTTATACGCAAGACAGGTGCGATCAGGGACGTGCACGTAGTCCAGTGCAGCTCATGTCCTAGTTCAGTGCAGCCCTAGTGCAGATTATGGCTTGGTGCAGCGTGCGCTGTTGACACTCCTTTGTGTGCCCCTGCTGTGTTAGGCATGATAACAGCAAAGAGTAACTTCACACACCAAATCAAGTTCCAGAAAAGGGAGGGCCACGACCTTGTCACGTGGGGCATCTACAGGTGCGCGTGCCTGGGAGTGGCTGCGCCAGCGTGGTATGCATGCTGGGCATAAATGCATGACTGTGGTTTGGGCCTTGGGAGTCCCTATGCTGGGCCATGGGCAGGTCTGAGCATACACACATTATGCCGCAGGTGCTGGAGCTTGAGACACGTAGATCCTTTGTGGTGCCCTCCATCTTGCCCCTGCTGTGCCTCCCAACTGGTCGTCATAACCACTCTTGCTCTTGTTGCCTGCGAACTGATGTGCCGTCACAGGTATATCAGGCACCCAGGCTATCTGGGCTGGTTCATCTGGGCGGTTGGGACGCAAGTAATGATCGTGAACCCCGTCAGCATTCTTGTGTTTGCTTATGTGGTGAGCGTGGCTGTGCACCTCAGCGCAATCCAGTGTGCACTGCCCCGAGGATCTGATGTGCGTGAGCAGCCACAGAGGCCATGCGCTGCTCGTTGACCAATCTTGGCAGCCATTGTTCAGGTGCACGCTATCGTGCCGTGCGGGTGAGTTCATGTTCCATCATGCCGTGCGGCTTGTCATGTGCCACGCAGTCGTGGAGCTTCTTCAAGCAGCGGATTGCAACCGAGGAATGGTACCTGTCGCGATTTTTTGGGGCTGCATATGTGGAGTATGCCAAGCACACACCTACCTACATACCATTCATCACTTGAGTGCGGCAGGTGGCATGAGGCTCAGATCTGGAGGCATGTATGTGGCACGCGCAGCTCTCTGGCCTGTAATGGCCGCTGCCCTCTGGTGTCATGGATGATGCAGCCATGGAGCACACTGGGCAGTGCAGCTCACGTGCAACTCCAGATCCAGCTGGGGTTTTTCAGCCACCTCAGTTCACAGTCTCACTCAATGCCTGAGGTCAAACCGAGGCCCTCGGGGTGCAGAAGCTCAGCTGCAATCAAGAGATTACAATTTGTTCTGGTTTCGTGCGGCAGCAAAGGTCGATTCCCTAACGAAGACCACAAGACCCATACCCCACAGCGAATCCACCCATTATAAATTAAGCATCCAATTCAACTGAACGTAAACTGGGCCGATGCTGCCTTTGCTGGCGGACCACGTGCCTTCCATTTAGCAGCTAGAAGAGCAACCCCCGTTCAGGTGCGCACATGAAGCCGGTAGTATGCTCATTTACGTGGCCAGCAGCCTGTGGGGTTGGAATGGTTCTGGGGTGGGGTGGGTCTGCGGACTGGCGCAGCTGGGCAATTCGCAGCACATACATGCTGCTCAGCCTACCAGCGCCTCCTGCCCTCCACCAGATCTTGTCCAGGCACAAAAGGTGTCCAGGTGGGAAGGGCCCATCCTCGCTCCAAACTGGCCAGCCCAGCGTGAAGTTTGAATCTCACTGCAGCCGCGAGGCACGGCAGCAGGAGCTTGGAAGGCCACCCGCCGCAAGCATGTCCCCACATTTCCAGCTGTGATTGAGCAGATTTTCCAGCGCCTGCGCTGGCGTGGATGCCCGCTTGCAGCACAGCAAGTGCAGCGGGGCCTGCGGAACGAGCATGGTGCCGGGCAGCGCGCTGGCTGTGAGCCTGAAGCTGAGCACAGGTGCTGCCATGTCATGCTGCGTGGGCCATGTGGATCCTTGCAGGTTCAGGTCAGGTTCCGCCTGCATCATCATGCTGGACGCGGCTACCAAGTTCAACCTGGCTAGCCTGGATGCTGCCAGCCTGGGCCTGCACGTGCCCGGACCCATTGGTAAGGGCGCCGCCAGCGCCGACATGGCATGCGCACAAGTTAGGGTTTTTGCTCGTGATGCTCGATATCCATGCTCGTCCTCACTTCTGTTTGTGCGCACACTTACATGCGCCTTGCAGCTGGCGTAGCCAAAGCAGAGCCCAAGTCTGAGGAGAGCACCGCGCCAGGTATGCATGGTGGCCGTTCACATCCTCTCGATGGCCATTCACCAGGCGCAGCATGCCTGCATGCCATGTGACCGCTGTCATTCTGCGCAATGAGCATGCCACCTGTTTGGGCTTCTAGCACCACCTTGCCTGCTTTGCCTGGCGCATAACCCGCTTGCCTGCTGTGTGCCCTGCAGCCGCCATGTTTGCCCAGCCCTTGGTCATGGCAAAGCCAGGGGTTGTGACTGTACCAGTACCCTCTGTCTCCATCGCCTCGGCTGTGGGAGGTGGCAGCAACCCTGTAGCAGTAGTCTCCGCGCTGCCGCAGCCGTCAGCTCCTGCACAGCCAATGCTGCAGCAGCAGCCGCAGCCCAGCGTCCCATCAGTGGCCGTGACGCCCACAGTCACGCCGGTCACCCCAGCAGTGGTGCACGCCGCGGCATACACTGCCCAGTCCACCCCTTCCCCTCCCAACTCTGCCCGCGCAGCAGGGCTGCCCCCCAAGGCCCCATCACCACAGTCATCCACCCAGAGCCAGCAGACGCACCAGCAGGCAGCAAAAAACGTAGTGGAGGGCGTCCCTGTAATCCCCCCTAGTGGGCTGCCCATGTCCGTGGCAGCGGCAGCTGCTGCTGTGGGTGCCAACCCACTGCACCTGGCGGCCGCGATGAACCAGGCCGCAGGTGGCATACCCGCGTCGTTGCCTGCTCTGGCCGCCGCGTACCAGCAGGGCGTACTGCCATCATTCCCGCTGCATATGGTCGCGCCGAACGGGGTGCGCGGCGCGTCCTGGTCAGGCCAGCTGGATGGGCTGCACGCGGCTATGCAGCAGCTCAGCACCGCGTCGCCGATCGGCATGAGCCCGCCCAGCGCCGGCACGTCCCCCGCCATCAGGGCCTCAAACGCGGCGCGCCGGCGTTCGAGCGGTGTGAACCAGGGCGCGGCGGGTGCGGGCATGCCACAGCCCGGCTCACACTCGGGCAAGGCACCCAGCGTCCTGTCGGTGTCCACGTCCAAGGGAGGGGCCACGAAATTCCGCGGCGTCCGGCAGCGCCCGTGGGGCAAGTATGCAGCGGAGATCCGTGACCCCCACCGCGGGTGCCGGCTGTGGCTGGGGACGTTTGACACCGCGGAGGAGGCGGCTCGCGCGTACGACCAGGCTGCGCGGGAGATCCGGGGCCCCAAGGCCGTTGTCAACTTCCCCCACGACGGGGAGATGTGCCACTTTGATGAAGGGGCGCCTCACGCCACCCCCCTCGGAAGCCTCACCGGTCGGAGCTATGGCAACAGCCATGGCGCGCATGGCGGTGGCCTCTCCGGCTACCCGCCCTTGGGCACCTCGCCCCTTGACTCTGCACTGGAGATGATGGTCAAGCGGGACCGCGACCCGGGACAGGTGAGACTGTTTTGGTTTCGTTGGTTAGTTTGGTTCGTTGGTTGGTTGGTTGGTTGGCCTGAGATAGATATAAGCTCGCTGCCCCTGGCCTGCTGGGCAGCTGCACGATGCGCACCGGCCAGGCCAGCTGGCTAGTTGCATGCGCAGAGTAGCATGCACGTGGTAGCATGCGTGCTGGTGGCATGCGCGCTGCCCACATCGAGCTGCTGCATGCCCGTGTTTCTGCGGGTAGAGCCCTGCCATTGGGCAGATCCCATGACAGCCAAGTGAGATAAAATCAGCCGTGCCCCTACCTGCACTGCTGCGCGTGCTGCATCTGTGCTGCATGCACGGCCATGCCATGGCCACACCACGCCATGCTGTGTGGTGCACATTTGATCCTTGCATACGCCACCCCGTCCCCACCCCATGTGGTGCATGCTGGGCCATGGTGCGTGCAGGCTGAGGAGGACTCCCGCGATGATTCCCAGGGCAACGATGACTCGCATGGCGAGACGAGCACAGGCGGTGGGCTGCGGCCGAGCAGCGCACGGCTGGCGGCAAAGCGTGCGTCAGTCGGCACAGGGGGTGGCCGTGGGCCCCTGGATCAGATGGGGATGGAGGAGGATGATAAGGGTGAGGGAGAGGGGGAGGGCACGGCGGCGCAGGGCGGCGCAGTGGGCATGGATGTGGAGGATGAGTTGGCTGAAATGGCGGACGCCCTGCTGCTGCTGCATGAGGGCGGCAACTGAAGCCCTCCTCTTCATTTGATGTGGTCTTCCAAGCCGTATGAGCGCGGCACCTGAGGAGTGCAGCAGCTGTTGCTGATGAGGGCGGCAACGGATGAGAAGGGAAACAGCTGATGAGAGTAACAGCTGATGAGGGCAGCAAAACTGAGACGCTGGGGAGAGGGCAGCAGAGGCCGGCTGAGCTCT
Source organism: Chlamydomonas applanata (assembly GCA_001662365.1). Taxonomy (NCBI): domain Eukaryota; kingdom Viridiplantae; phylum Chlorophyta; class Chlorophyceae; order Chlamydomonadales; family Chlamydomonadaceae; genus Chlamydomonas; species Chlamydomonas applanata. The sequence goes on from BDCZ01000117.1 coordinate 83,505, forward strand.
TCTGTGCCCTGCAAGCCGCGATGGCTGGGGCAGTGGGCAGTGGAATACAGCTGTCCCTCCTCGCATGTGCCAGGCCGCCCTGCTGTGCAGCTGCGTGGTGGCGTAGCTGCACCACTTGCCCTCAGGAATGGTCCACTCCTGGCATGCAGTGTCTGGGTGGTGGGCAGCTGCCTCAGCTTCCTGGGAGGTTGGCTGGGCGGGCCAGCGTATGCGGTATGGGGTACGCCTATGAGCTGGGCCTTGCCTACAAAGCCATGGGGGAGAGGGCCAACCGTGAGCACGGATTCTTGGCATGATGCCTGCAAGGCAGCCCAAAAAGCCCGCCCGACCTGTGCTGCATGGAGAGCAGAGTAATGCACGACGGGGCTGGCCGTGGCGGTGCTTTTGGGCCGTGTAGCGGGTGTGCGGCTGCGTTGCGGCTCGCAGCCAGCACACACTGCATTTTTGGGGGCAGAGAGGTATGCATGCGATGCAATGCACCCTGAACTCATCTCCGAGCTCTGCTTGCACTTTCATTTTCTCTGCAGGCCGGCGGTGAGCACTGTACGGCAGCCGTGCAGCGCCACCGGCTGGCCTGCCTGCGCCACGCATGCCCCAGCTGTATTTTGGCGCGGGACATGGGCATGCGAGCGCGTGTTTTTTGTACCAGGTTGGAGGCGCATGCCTTTCTTTTCAGCAGCTGCGTGGGAAGCTGAGCTGTGGCTCCATTCGTTTGGGGTGTGGAGCACCGTGTGGTCACACTGTGTGGCTTGTGGCTGCTGCAGTGGTCGGGGAGTCTCTTTCTGGCAGGGGTTGGATTGCTCGCGGCAAGTGTGCTGTGTGTATGGCATGCAATGCTTGTAGATGGGCGCCCTGTGTCATGCCGTGCCAAACTTGGCGCTGGCATGCATGGGGCAGCCAGTTGCTGGATGAGCTTGTGCAAGGCGTGCTTGACGTTTGTGGTGGCGTGTGCGGAAGACCGGAACTGCTGATTGGCGGCACTGCATGTTGCAGCAAGAGGGTGGGGCGTCGGCTGTGCACCGTGCAGCGACGCGAGACTGTGTGTTTTAGCAGGGGTGCAGGAGTAGTGTGCGTGTTTGTGTGTATGTTACACCCCCAAACTGGCCACCATTGTACTTTGGACCGAGCTTGACCACATTGGATTGTGGTGTTGGAACAATGTGGTGGGCCGGGGTGTGTTGCGTTGAGCAGGGTCGCTGCCTCTACTTGCACCAGAGGTACCAAGGGCGGGTGTGCGAGCATACGTGCTCAGGCAGCTGATGCGCTGGCCGCTCCCCTTGCCTGACCGGCTGGCACCCTTTGCAGTGTATATACAATGCAGGCGGTTCAAGGGCTGCTTGCGGCACGTGCCAGCCTGGCTGGCTGGTGCTCGTGTGAAAGCACGGGTAGGCAGTGCGAGGGGTAGCGGGGCTCTGGGGTTCATAGCGCACCACACTAGTAAGGATGCGGCGATGCGCAACAGATGCACATGTGAGGTATGGAAATGCGGGGATGCGTGGAGTGCAGGGGCCTGAGCACAGGCCTGGGTCCGCATGCAAGTGGACTGCAGCCGTACTGCAGCGGCGGTACAGGCTGCACGACATGTGTCTTGGAATGACGGGGAATGACGGCATCTGCCGACCTGGAAAGCATACCTTCGCATGTGCGCCTGTTGATGATTGGTGCATTGGGATTGCTCTCGGTAGAGCTCCCCCTGCCACTGGGTTTGCCCTGTTGAAGCGTGCCTGTGCGGGTCGTGTGGGATGGCTTGGCTGTGGTGCGAGCATCACCATGATCATGCGAATAGAAGAATGGGCAGCAGGCGGACGTGTCATACACAGAGGGAGTGGCAGAGGAGCTGCTACTGCATGTGTGCCGTCTGCGGCTGGCTGGTGCTGCTGGGCGGATGCAGTGGGTGTGGCCTGGCAAAGAGGCGGCGTGCCGCAATGGCCTGTGCCGCAGGGTTGCAATGTGAGTGCTGGGCGTGAGTGTCGGCAGTTGCCCATTTATCTTCCTCTCTAACCTCTGGAGCGCTGGGGTGTTGGAATAGGGATGCTGGAGGGTGATGTGCTGGGCCAAGCGTTTTGGGCGTGGATTGCTTGGCCTTGGCCATCAGTTGTCAGCAGGTCTGCGCCACTGGGCTCTGGCTGGTCAGTGGCAGCATAATCATGGGGCGATTTGATGCACTGCTGAAGAGTACCGTGCACCGCTCTATCTTTACATGACTGCGGGTGGCATCGCAGTCTTGTGGCGCTGCCCAGTGGGTTGCACCTGTTGCCTGTTGGGCTGTATACAAAAGGTTTGGACGCCTGCTGTGCGCCACTGAGGTGAAACCATTGTAACATCACTCCTCACTGGCAGTTGGCAGCACATGTGAAACCAGGTGCACAGGTGAGATCACTGGTGAGAAAACTCCCCTTAAGCACACCATCCCAACTCCAGCATCCCATCTCCCAGCACGCATGTTGTGACAGAGAGGGAGAGTGATGGGAATGTGACCATGTCGTGCCCATGCCAATGGTGCCAGATCTAAGCGCATTCTTGGGGACATGCATCTCAACAGTAAAGCAGGTCAAGCACGCTTGTGGTCGAGGCCACATGGCTGCAGGCCCCGTTCAACATTTACTTGCAAAGCCGGCGATGGCCCTTCTACCAGCGGACGGACCGAATGCAGCCTGCGCATCATGTCAGAGGACGCCATGAGCAGCATTGCAACCATTCTTGCCACACAAACAGGCCTCAAGCCTGGCGATGTCTATTGCCTGTATGGAGATGTTGGCGCAGGCAAGAGTGTCTTCAGCCGCGCGTTCATCCGGGCAGCCATGGAGGACCCATACCTGCCAGTGCCCTCGCCCACATACCTGCTGCAGAACATTTATGACGACATGGTGGATGTACCCATCCACCACTTCGACTTATACCGCCTGCCAGCTGACTCCAGTCAACGTGAGCTTGCACGCCTGGACCTGCCCTCCTCGTTCATCAAGGCCGTCTCGCTCGTGGAATGGGCGGAGCGGCTGGGCGCGCAGGCACCACCAGAGCGTCTCTCCATCCATATTACAGTTGCAGAACAGCAGGCAGCCACGCAAGCTGGCAGCCACCTGGGGGGGGCAGCATACGCAGCAGGTGGCTGGTCAGCTGGCAGTGGTGCACATACAGATGGGGATCGGGACGGGGGAGGGGAAGGGGACGAGCAAGGGGAAAGGGAAGGGGAAGGGGATGAAGAATACCAGGACGCACGGGCACGAGATGTGTGCATGCAGGCGCACGGACCACGCTGGGTGGAGCGGTTGAGGTTGTTATTACAGATGCTGAAGGAGCACCAACGCCCAGACGTGGTTGTGCTGTCTGGGCCTGGGGGAACGTTGTAACGTGCTGGCGGTAGGAATGGTGTTCAGTTGTGCCACACATTTGCTCATCTCTATGTACTGCTGCACCATACTGGTCAGCATCAACTGCGCCAGGTGCACACACATCGCAACAGAAGAATCAGCAGGTCAAACTCGGTGAAACGCAATCAATCCCAGCGTGATGGAGCCCAGAAGATCAGGGGCCTGAGCATGCCCCAAGTCCTGTTACGTAGTAAGCCGGTTCAGTGGCATGTTCCTTCAACCAGCAGCTGCACCCTGTCTACATCAGCTCTGCCGCTGCAGAGCATGCAGTAAAGCATTCATGAAGCACCAACCATCAGCAGGCCCTACACCTGGCAGCCACACATTGCTGTGTGCTTGACAGAGGCGGCCATACAACCTTTGCAGCTGTGAAGCTATCCTCAAGGAAAGTCCCTACTTGGAAACTGTGCAACAGTGCGTGCGTCAGTCTTTTGTCCCATGCGAAAACGCGCCTGCGTCATGTGTCACTACTGTATGTACAGCAGCAGTGCTGGGTATCAATTCAAACGCTATCAACCAGCAGCAATCGCAGTCCACCGCAGCCCACGTGCTTGCTATAGCAAGGCGTCGGTAGCAGACCACTAGTCGTTCCTATGCAACAAGCACCCAGGTTTTCATATATCCCATCTGCTGAGCCTCGCCCCCCACCCCCGCCCTTCCTCCCAACTAATCCTCCTTTGCCGCTGCAGCCTGTCGAGGCAGCCATGCCACACATGTTCCCTGGCACGCATCACTCCCCACACGTCACAGAGGCGGTCCTCACACATGCCCCCTAGCAACATCAAACCAGATCACCGCACATCACGCCTCCGCAGCAGCCGCCAGCCGCGCATGCGCCCCTTGCCCTAGGGCCGCAGTCGCCTGCCGCAGCTGCTGCTTAGAACCTACAGGAGGCCGTACGCGCAGCCTCCCTCCCTCTCTTCCCTCCCTCCCTCCCTCCTTTGCCGTCCCTGCTACAGTCAGGGCAAGCCTGGGTGTGACAGCCGGCTTGTCATCCACCGCATCACACCTGCTCTCCAATCCATTCAGTAAGTTGAATTAAGTTCAGCAGCCAGGCCTCCCCTGCGCTGTCTTGGGCACCAGCCGCCCTAGCAGCCGCAGCAGCCCTCCTCCACGACAGCTCAGGCCTCCCCAGCACTGCCCCCCGCTCACACGCTGCCTGCATCTCCTTAACAGCCGCAGCAGCCCTTCTCCACGACAGGCGGTGCGGGCTTCTTCTTCTCCTCAGCCAGCTGCTTCTCCAACTCCCGAATGCGGGCCTGGAGGGCTGCCTCTTCAGACCCTGTGGGGGTGCCACCGCCTTCTGGCAGCTGGGCCAGTCCCTGCACACGCGCACGGCAAGCAAAGCTTTTGGCACGCCAACCAATACTACATTGTGCAACAGGGCAAAGTGAGTTGCGAGGGACAACCAACACAAGGGCTAAGCCGGACAACGGGTACATAAGAAACCATAAGAACACAGCGCTGTGATGCCGCAACGGCCCAAGTTAAGAGTGAATAGTGAATGGACTTTGTGGTGATGACTTGTAGGGACGGTTCCCAACCGCCACAGGGTTTATTATTAACTTATTATCAACTTGACTGCCACAGGGTTCCATAACTTCCTACTCCCATCAGATCCACTTAACAGATTGGAGGACAGGACACAGAGAAGCCGAGGCACTTCTACAATGTGTTGGCGCACTGTCTCGGATCACATGAGAACCGCACTCCAGCTGCCAGGCAGCCAGGCTGTCAGCCTGCTGGGCCGTCAGTCTGTCAGACTGTTAATCTGTCAGACGCACCCGTGCTTTTGAGCCGCCAGCACCCTCCAGCTCTCGAAGTCTCTTCTTGGACTCAGCCAGCTCAGCCATCAGGCGGTCAAGCTGCGCCTGTGCGTCTGACATCTGCGCACACAGAATCATATGTTAGGAACATCCATCATAACTTCATATGCTCATATCTGATCAGCTTTTCTTCTGCTTATTCACAGCTTGGGATAGTGCATGGACTGCCTATGACCCAACCTGCCTGTCTCAGTACAGCACACAGTATGTTGATCAGGTAGCGCATGGCCACGCACCCCCACATCAATCACAGCACCCCGAATGGCAAACGATGCAGCGAGTCAAGCCAAGCCCGCACCACCAGGGGTCAGGGAATCACAGCATGCCGAATGGGAATACGCTGTCACAAGACAAGCCAAGCACGCACCCCTGCCAGCTGCGCCTCCAGCGCCTTCAATCGCTCCAGAGCTGCTGCAAGTGCATCAGCCTTGGAGGGGTATGCCTTGGAGTCCAGCACCGACTGCTCACGAGCCGCGTCCCATGCGCCATCCATGCCGGCCAGCACAACGCCCAGCCACATGCGCAGGTTCACCATGTAGCCTTCCATGATCGGCATCAGGGACCACATGAACAGAAGGGACTTGCGTTCAGCCTCGCTGAGGTTTCCCCCAGCTTTGACACCCCCCGTGGCCGCCCCAGCTCTGCCCCTGCCCTCGGCCGCACCGCCCTGGCCGCCCGCGCCGCCTCTGCCATCCGTGGACGCGCCACGCGATTTTGAGCGCTGCAGGGGGCCGCTGCCAGCCACACTCCCCTCTCGTGACTGGCTGCGGCTGCGTGTGCTGCTGCCGCGAAGGTTGCTGACCGAACGGGAGCTGGGTGGTGTGGAGGCATAGGGCCCAGGCTTTGCCGGCTGGTGGCCAAAGCCATCACGGCCCCGGGAGGGTGCACGTGAGTGACCACCTCCAGGTGTTGTTGGCTGAGAGTCCGGGGCGCGGCCAGCACGGCTGGTGCTGCTGCTGCGGGAGGCCCCAGGGGCAGCAGCCATGTGGGGCCGGGAAGCTGAACGGCACGGGGCCCCCGAGCCGTTGGTGGCAGCGGGGCCGCCCCGGCCACGGCTGGACGCCCGTGAGAGGGCAGGTGACGACAGCGTGGGCACCGTGAGAGAAGAGGGACCTCCCGTGAGGCGTGAGTTGGACGTGGTGTGAGTTTGGGCAGACGCGTTTGAGCGCATGGAAGACTGACGGCTGAGGGGCCGCGAGCCAGTACCCGACACCCGCTCCCTCAAACCTCCGGCACCACCACCGCTCGCGGCACCCGACCCGCTGGAACATGGACGGCCCACGTTCCCGCTCGAGCTCTGCCGCTTCACGGAGCCTGATCGGGAGCTGGCTGCGGCCTGCGCCCGGAGTGAGAGGTGTGCGAGGTCCTCCGTCGCCTCAGCCACAGGCCCAGGCCCAGCCTGTGTCTGCTCTGCAGCTCCCCCACCCACATCGCGCTCTGCCGCCGCTGCTGCCGCTGCTGCTGCTGCTGCTGCTGGGCCACCACTGCCCTCAGCACCTGCGATGTGCGCGGCTGCCGCGCGCAGCTCGGCCAGTGCGGCCTCATCAGGCACCGCGGCCTCATCAGGATCGTGGGCCTCGCCCTCTTCCACCCGCAGGTGGAACGCATCATTCAGGTAGATGAAGAACTCCTCGTCACTCAGGAACTGCAGTACAGGGGCGTACAGGGGAGGCACATGGTTTTACATTTTTTTCAGGGTGACAAGGTTCAGGGTTGGATGGGTGAAGGGGAACCACCGTAACAGTCGGACACACAAATGCTATGCTACCTGCGGTGATCATGGGTACTGCTGCAACTCCAGTATGCATGTCACTGGGCATAGCACACTGTAGCTACCATACACTGTCTGTTCCTGAACGGCCAAGGACTGTTTCTTACAGTACAATGCAGTACAGTACAAACCAGTACAATGCAGTACAGTACAGCACAGCACAGCCCAGCACAGTACGGTATGTCAGACGCACCGCGCTGGTCCATGCCATGTGCTCCACAAACTCGTCATGCGAGATACGGCCGTCGCCATTTGCGTCCATAGCATCCATCTCACGTGCCACTGCCTCAGCCATGCGACCCTCCTCCAGCTCACCCTGGGTATTATCAACAGGGACACGGTCCATAGAGAAACGCACAGAGCTTCGTTGATTACTCCAGGCAAGGCTGGCTGTACATGTAGGCGTGTAGGCGGATGCGGTAGGTATTGTACTGATGAAGGCCAGTGAGGACAGGGCAGCATGGATTCCCCACAGCCCTCCCACATTAAGCTCCCACATGCTAACCCTGCACAGCCAGGCAGCCTTGAACAAGTCATGGTTGGCGGTGCACCAGGCCCAACCAGCAAACCAGCCAGCCTTCAAGCACAGAGCCAGATATGCAGCAACTAGGGAGGAAGCTGGCTGATTGGACTCGAGCTCAAGCACCTCCTGAACCAAGCTCAGTAACCAGCACCAGCTTGAGCTCCTCTCTTTGATATAAAGGAAGCGATGCCCACTTGCTAAGGTAACCAAGTACCGTACATGCATTTAAGAACAGATTAGCAAGTAGACTGGCAAATAGGTAAAATATGTTAATTAACACACACACCATCTTGCCCAGCGCCGCCTTGAGCTCCTCTTTCTCAATGAATCCTGACCCATCCCGGTCCATCGCAGCGAATGCGGCATCCAGCACCTCGCGACGTGAGCTGAAACCAGCCAGTGCAGCAACTGCCATGGCGCCAGCATCGTCCACCACTTCAGACGTCACACTGATGTTGTACGCGTCCTGCGCGGTACGATCCAGTTGTGGCTTGGGTTGGCTAGCTGGTCATGAGGTGGTTAAGTTGCTGAGGGTTGGATGCGCCCATGGCGTAAAAGGGATGTGTGCGGCAGGCTACGGTGCAGGCCCCTGGCTCCTTGTCCTTCGCCTGGCCCCCGAATCCAATCAACTGCACCCGCCAGCTACCAGAGCAGCCGCCAGCAGCTAGAGAAACCTGCCGGCAACTGAAACAGCAACCTGCCAGCAGCTGCCAGCAACCTGCCAGCAATGGGAGCAGCTGCCAGCTTGAGGCATGCGCCCACACCTTGAGGTACGCCACAAAGTTGGCGTCATCCTCCAGCACACCAGAAACCCACAGCATGTGTTCCAGGAACTCGTCCAGGGAGATGTTGCTGTCGCCATTAGCATCCATGGCAGACAGGTGAGAGCCTAACTCCTGCAGGAGTGGCCCCCCTGCCAGCTTGCCCTGCGGGGCGGATGGCCAGTGTGAGTAGGCATAACACAGTGCACATGAGAGACGATCACATGGACAAAGCACATGATACACAGCATATGACCCAATGAGAAGATACCTTCATACTTAGCCGGACCTGTACTGCCGTCCAAAAGTACTATGGTGCAGTACGGGGAAAACAGCGACTTCCGTGCTTCAAGATGCGAGTCATGTCAGATGATGCATCAAACTGCAACGCCTGGTGAATCGTCCTGCTGATACGGTGTGAGTTGTGGTGTTCAGATGAGGCCTGCGCGCACCATGGCGCCCAGCGCTGCTAGCAGCTCCGCCTTGTCAATTGCTCCTGACCCATCACGGTCCAGCTGCCCAAAGACTGCGCGCAGCACACCCTCTCTGTCCCCCAGCCCATGCGCCACATGCACAGACATGGGCTCACGGCCTGCTGCTGGAGCAATGGCCGCCTCAGCTGACCCAACTGGCTCAGCTGCTGCTGGTTCAACTGGGGTTGGTTCTGCTGGATGGGGCTCGGGTGCTCCCACCAGGGCCCCATGAGGCTGCCCCTCCTCTTCCGTGGGTGCAGCAGCGTCAGCAGCGGTAGCGGCAGCAGCAGTAGCGTCAGCAGCTGTAGCGGCAGCAGCAGTAGCGTCAGCAGCGGTAGCGTCAGCAGCGGTAGCGTCAGCAGCGGTAGCGTCAGCAGCGGTAGCGGCAGCAGCGGTAGCGTCAGCAGCGGTAGCGGCAGCAGCGGTGGTGGCAGCAGCGGTAGCATCAGCAGCGATAGCGCCAGCAGCGTCAACAGGGTCCGCCGCAGCAGCAGCAGCAGCAGCGGCAGGGGCAGGGGTAGGTGGCGCGTCCGTGGCAGGGGGAGCCGCCTCCTCCACGCGTGGCACGTTGCCGCTGAAGCTGCCCCATGTGGCGTCGGTGTCAGCCGCAGGCACGGGTCCTGGTGCTGGCCCTGCATCCTCACTACTGCCCGGCCCTTCCTCAGCTCCGACCTGAAGCTGCCCCTCCTCGCCACCCTCCTCCTCGGTTTGATCTGCGCCTGAGCCCAGGCCCAGACCCAGGGATGGTTCTGGAGCCAGGCTACCACTCGGGGCGGTGGGGGGCGACGCGCCGACATCTGTTGGAAGTGACTCCATTTGGGAGGGAGGGGAGGGGGGGTCCTCATCCAGAGGCCCATACAGCGTGTCCAGGGCATCTACCAGGCCGGCCAAGTGGTTGGCCATGACAGACAGGCCCTCCACCACGCCAGCAGACAGCAGACGAGCAGCCACAGCCTGTGCAGCGGGCCGTTCGCTCGCCGCCAACAGCCGGATCAGCCGTTCCGCACATGACGCGAGTGACATGGTGAGGCCATGCAGGTGCCGCAGCATCGCGCGCACGTGCTCCTTGAAGGCAGGGCCCATGATGCCGGGCCCCTTGGGCGTGGGGGCTGCGGGAACCACAGCCGCAGTGCTAGAAGCGACATCAGCTGTCGAGGCAGTGTCGCCACCAGCCTCAGCATCGGCAGGAGCAGCAGGAGCAGCAGTAGCAGAACCCCCAGCTGCTGCTACACCGCCATCTTTGGTATCGCCGTGCGCAGCAGCAGCCCCGCTGCTGCCGCCTCCGGAACCACTGTTTCCGGAACCACTGGCTCCGGAACCACTGGCTCCGGAACCACTGGCTCCGGAACCGCTGCCCTGGGCACCGCCCTCCAGGTCAGACCGCATGGACCGCAGGGAGCGCAGCACGCCCGACACATGCTCAGCCACGGCAGCCTTCAGGTCCCCAGCAATCTCTGCCAGAGCAGTGACCATGGCCAGGGAGGGCGAGGGCTGCCCCTCGGGGCCAGGCCCATGCTGCGCATCGAGCATGCGCTGCGCCATGCGCACCATGCCGCACAGGGTGTCAAGGAGCTGCTTCATGCGGGCAGCAGCTGAAGTGAGGGCGTCAAAGGCGGCCGCCATGTGGCCCCCTGTTGGGACCTGGTCTGAGGCCAGCTCCTCAGCAGCGGGCTTGCTGGGCCGGCTGGTACCAGGGGACGTGAACCGGCCACTTGCCGTGCTCGAGGCCTTGGTGTCGGTGGCACTGGAGCTGCCGCCGCGGGCCGCCCCGCCCCGCCCCACGCTGGGTGTGCGTGGCGGCGTGGCGGCGCGGGAGTTGCTGCTGGTCTTGGACCCGGCCGCAGTGCCGCCGGCTGCTCCATCCTTGCCCTGGCCCTGACGCTCAGAGCCTGATCCTAGCGCCCGGTCGCCACCTGCAGCTGCGAGCAGCTTGGCTGCCAGGGTACCCTCCCCGAGCTTTGTACCTGCAAAGGGTCCCATCAGGGAGGCCCCTGCAGCAGCACAGGCTGAGGTCAATGCGTCCCCCGCCTCATACATCTGCTGCAGGAAACCAGAGATAGGAGGGAGTGGAGAGTCCGCCAATGGATCTGCCACATCTGCAAAGGGGTCCAAATCAGATCCGCCCCCCGCCCCAGCTGCAGCGCCGCCCAAGCCCAGCTGTGCAGCCGCCCACTGCTGCTGCTGCGCAGCAGCCATCGCCGCCATCATGGCCGCGAGCTGCTCTTCCAGCATCGCCGCCGCTGACGTGGCGTCCCCCCCGCTGCTGACGCGCGCGCTGCCTGCGCCCCCGCCCGCGGCACCGCCATGGCTGCCTTTGAGGGACCCCTTGGACATGGAGCTAGCAGCACCGGCTGCGCCAGCCTTGCCACCACGCCCCCCTGCGCCAGCGCTGGTGCCGGTCGTGCCACCCCCTGCGTTGTCATCAGCTGCACCAGCTATGAAGCCCGGGCCAGCAGCCAGTGTGGACCGCTCCAGCCGCTTCTGAAGCTTGTCCTGGGCTGCCTGCAGCACCCCCTGGATCAAGCCCAGCTGCCTCAGGCGTGCCTCAAGCTCCTCAGGGCTGAGCCGAGCCGTGCCTTCTGCTCCAGAACCATTTTTAAGCCTTGTACCAGTGCGGCCACTTGATGAGGCACCCGTGGCATCGGCCTGCCCAAGCCCCTCCGTTGTGGATCCCCATGCGCCTGCGGGGCCCGCGTTACCTGCTGAGGCACTGCCGGCGCCGCCATTGCCAGCATTGGCCATTGCCTCTGTCAGGGCGGCAATGGATGCATTGACCTCGTCCAGGTATGAGCCCACCGCTTTGGGGTCCAGTGTGATGGGGCCGGTCTGCAGTTGCACATGACATAAACAAGTGCATTAGGTAATTGCTGATGCACTGCTCTTGACCTCAGTGGGCCATCCTTGGCCTTTTTTTGCAGACAAGGCTCGAGCCTGATACTGTACGTGCATCAAACAGCTGGCCAATGCTCGCACAGTTGCATCGCATCCTATGAGCGAATCCCTTCAACACTGCACTTGTTTATCCTTGTTCATATTTTGGTTACAGGCTATGTTAAACCAAGCTGGATGCTTCTACAGGTGGGTTAAGCTACAAGCCTGCGCACAGCTGATGTCCAGAACAGGCACGCAACCCCCTCAGCTGCGCTACATACCTCGGCCCAGCTCTGTGCCAAAACAGGCACCACGTCGAGCAGTAGCGCCAGCAGGTCGGCCGCGTCCCACTGGCTGGCAGTATCCACACCTTGCCACGCACCAGGTCCCACTTGGATTCCAATAGAGCCACCAGTCCGTGTTCCTGGGTCAGTCTCATCAGGCACCACGCCCTGTGAGGCACCACCAACAGTCAGCACCACTCATGGTAACAAACCAAGGCTGGATCTGCATACAGGTGCGTTGAGCAAGAGGGATACTGCTGGGTCGGCATGCATCTGGCCACCGCCCACGGTGTTCTTCTTGCAAGGGACCCTCAGCTTCACATTACAGACCATTGGCCTGCTGTTTGGATGCATTGCCAACGCCACGGCCATTGCCACTACCGCCGCTACTGCCGCTACTGCTGCTATCTGTCATGGCTACTGCCATGCTCCCACCTTGAGGTCCGCAGCATCAGTGGCCAGGTCAACAGGGTCTTCATCCTCAAACACACCACCGCCATACCCATCGCCATCGTCCTCCTCCGCCAGCGTGCCCAGCCTGTGGAAATATATTAGACCATGTTTATGAATCATATATAAGAATTATAAAGACAATGGACCGGCCCACAGCAAGCTCCAATCCTCAGTCGCTCAGATACCAGATCCAGCAGACCCACCAGCAGCAGGTCTACTGTATGAATGTTATCATCTTCAATGTCCATGACGTATTATATCAATGTCCAAGATATCAATATTTCCAGTGTTGAATAAAGTTGTATAGTAAAGTTGAGGTCAGAAGGCCCCATGATGTTCGCGAGCTCCCAGGCAGCCCTTATGGTGATCAGGGTATTGCAGCACCCTCATTTGAAACCGCTATAACAGTCAAGTCAGGTCCTGGTCAGCCCCAATGGATGCGAGCATGCAAGCATGTGTGCATGGGAGCATGGGAGCATGGGTGCATGGGAGCATGCATGCAGCCCCCTCACTCACGGGTCATCCAGGTTGATAGGCTCCAGTGGTGGAGCCGATGCCGGTGCCTTCTTTTCCTTCTTCTTGACAGGACTCTTGGACCGCTTGGTGTCCGGGCTCTTGACGTCCTCACCAGCCATGTTGTTGGGGTCCAGCATGTCCTGAGTTGGCAATGAGGTCAGCCAGCAATCCGTGAGATGACATGGACGTGAGTAGTGGCCTTGCAGAGTGACCCGCACTTGTGCTTGCTGTATTGAGAGCCCCGAGTGCATGCACAAGGAGTGAATGCTATAGGCCGAGCCCCACACGATATGTCATATGTGGGCCCATCTGTGATGCCCATCTGCCAAGTCACTCCACCCTCACCCCCACCCCCACCCCCATTCATCCCAGCATAAACTGCCGTGTCTACCCAAAGTGCTGCCCCTGCTGCTGCATTGAATGCCTGCAACTCCCATGGCATGCGAGCACATCTGACTGTCATACGGACAGCTGCATGGAAACAGCTGTATGCGTGCGTGGGCACACACCAGGTGCTTGCCCAGGCGCAGGTGGTCGTACAGACGGGAGCGTGCAGCCGAGTTGGGGCTGCGGCGCTTGGGCAGGCGGCCATGGCCGTAGATGCGGCGCAGCAGGCTGCGGGCGTGCACACAAGCGAGAGCAGGCATGGAATCTCAAAGGATCGTGGGATGCGAATGGCTCTTCAGCTTGTATTCATCACCAAGCTCCATGAATCCACTACATCCTTACACCCCAGCTCCACACTCCCATGTCTCCTGCCCAAACCACAGGCTCCCATGCCATGCCATCCCAGCTCCTTCCCTCCCCTCCTCCTGCACCATCCCCATCCTCCCCACTCCTTTCCTTGAAGGCCCCACACGATCTGCAACACCTGTGAGATCTATGAGATCTGTAAGATCCACAAAATCCATGAGGTCCCCAAGATCCCGAGGACCCACACAATCCAAATGGTTACTGCAACTATTAAAGAAAAGAAACGCACTCTATCTTCTCCTCTGACGTCATGTTGTGGAAGTGGATGCGTGCAGACGCGGGCCGCATGCGCGCACCCTCCCGCGTCTTTCCCAGCGCGCCATCCAGCAGCCCGTCCAAGACAGCTGACAGCTGGGACCAATCCTCCACCAGTGCACCTGCCTGGGAGCCCTGCACAGCACGCACCACAACACATGAGCACAGATGACCGTGCTTCATTGCCGTGCATGCGCATGGCGCACACAGCGTTGAAACATGCCGCGCCACACGTGATGCTTGCACGGGTGCTGCTTGCGCACGGCAAGCGATGCTTGCACTAGTGAATGGCGTTGCTGATGCACAATGGTGCGTGGCGGGCGCGGACCGTGCGCCCAGTGTTGTCACTACGCAAGCGCCTGCAATGCGCCTGACAATAATAATAACACCAATCTGGGGGTATGCAGGTGCATACCCATATCCCTCCACAGCTCCAGCCCTGATGCCTGCATCCCCACCAATCATGGTGGCCCTTGTTGCACCCGCTGCACCCCTGCTAGTCACCATTTCCTACCTGTCCCTGCTGGTCACCAATCGAATGCCTGTCTCTGCTGCCCAACCTATCCCGTCCCTGTTGGTCACCCTTTCCCCTCGGCCCCTCACCCTTAGCTGTGTCAGGGCGTGCTGTGCTGGATGTGGCATGCGGCCGAACAGCCCCTCCTTGAGCAGAAGGATCGTGTAGGCCAGGGTGTAGGGGTCCAGCTGATCAGCGATGGGTGTGTTGACATACTCGGGGTGGGTAGGGTCCAACATACACAACAGGTTGTGCCACTCCTCTGCCAGGGACTCATGGTCATAGTAGTTTGTCATGGCTTGGGCTGCAGAGGGGGCACGCATGTGGGTGTGCGGGAGCGGGGGCAGGTTGGTTGGGCGGTGTTGGGTGTTGAGTGCAATGTGGAGCACGCATGCAAGCACGGCTTGGGTGAGGGGCTGGCCCATTGGCGAGGCGAGAGGCAAGAGTGTGGGATGCAAGAGCATGCAAGCGCGATGCTCAAGAGCAGCTGAGGGCCTGGCTGACTGTGTGGGCCCCTGCTGTGCTGCTCTCAAAACGCCGCGGCAACACCGTATCCAACCGCTCCACCTCTACTCACCATGCACATGGCGGCAGTCAGGCTTGAGCACGCCATCTGACGAGCCTGCAAGCAAGCAGAGAGCTCACATCAGCCTGCTACTGGCTTCCGTATGCCTTGATGGCTGCTGCATCAGGCCAGCCTACAGATGTCGCACACCAGCGCATGTCTTGCATGGGATGTACCCTGCCTCACCTGAGTACGCCGACCGCAACGACTGCGCAGTGGATGGCCGTGACGGCCTCAGCGCACCCTGACCGGCCTTGAGGAATGGCTTCGGCCCTGAGGGCGAGGAGCCTCCACTATTTTGGGCGTAAGGAGAGCCCGTGCCCACATAATTATTCACCTGCAGCTTTTGCTGCCTCCTGCTGCAGCAGCAGCAGCATGTTCCCAGTGTGCATATCAGACATTTGCGCATGTGATGTGAAGCGCAGATTTGAGATGCCATCGGAACACACGAAATTGCTCACATACCTGTCGGCTGGCGAATCCATCGCTAACTCCACGGCAGGCCCTACCAGAAGCCCGCACAAGGAAACCCTGGGTTCTGATGGGCCGAGAAGACCTCTGATGGTCTTCTTAGTTAATCCTTAGCTGCCTGTATGTGCTGCGCATGCTTGGATGAACATGGCAGTTTGGATGCAAAATGCACACGCAGGCAGGGCTACCTCCTACGAGATCAGCGCTGACTAGGTACAACACAGCAATACTGTGCGCATCGGTGTGCCCGCGGCTCAGCTGGTTCCACCACGGTCCAGAATCCAGTGACATCCAATGCCATAGAACGCACGATGCATCACGGAGGACAAGCATGGGAAGAGGCTGCCGTAGCGTTGCTTACACCAGCGCGCTATCATCCTCAGGGCCCTTTGTGGGACATGCAAGTCATCGCATGCAAGCATGCAGTCTGAACAAGGAAGTAAGGATCAGTGGCACCACCTCGAGCCAGATCACAAGCTGCCTTTTGTTATTGTGCCTGATCATGATGTTTGCGCCGGACCCAACAACACATCTGATCCATTCTGACTGCATGCACGCTTGCTTGCATGCATGCATGCATGCCAAACCTTGCGCGTCCAGCCCGGTTTTACGAAGCCTGCCTTGGAAGCCGTGCTCCTTCTTCTGCACCCATGGGTGCGCTTTGCACCACTGGCCTGTGCGCATGCACAGCAGACAGCCGAACATGTTTGTACGCGTGCATGGCATGCAATGCAGAGAAGGCCGGATGTGCACGGAATGCTCGTCAGCATGCTGTGCTATGATGTCGCATGCCGAGCTGGCCGTCAGTACCCATGCTTTGTAGGTGAGGCACAGTGGGACACACCTCTCTGAAAAGTGCGCTCCTCCATTCTTCGCATATTCATGCACCCACGTGAGGCGCACTGTGTTATTCACCTGCCATGTGGCGTATTCAGAAGTGCATATAAACGTTTTGTTTTGATTGATCCTTTCAGCTGGGGTGCATGAGGCATGTACGACGCATGGAAGCAGCTGGATAGGCCCTGTTATGTGCTGTGGGCTGTTGAGAGCAGCATACATTATCATGCCAATGGCACCTATTCCAGGCTTTTGACCATTGAACAAGCCAGTGCTCAGGGATGTTTGCCACTGCAAGCCCGGTGCCCTGCCCCTTCTTCACGTCCCAGTGGAAAGTATCCCCGTACTGTCCTGCAGGCGTCTGGCAGGTGACAAGCAATGCTGGGCTGGTATGCATAAGGGTAGCTGAGGGCCTGAGGAAGCCCCCGCTACGCAACACACCGTCCTGGCTTGTCATAGAGCACGTATCCCTGAACCTTGAACGCAGCTGCATCAGCTGCATGTTCACACTGATTCGGGCACAAGCTCGTCATGTGCCTGCGCACACACATTGATGTTGCAATACAATGTATAAACAGTCGCAGACAACTTCATGTGTACCCTTGCTGTAAGGAAAGCGCCTCGCCTGGCCTCGCCTGCAGGAGAAGTGCTTGATGCCTGCAAAAACTGCGATGGTGTCACTGGTGGCCAGTAGATCGCGCTCCATCGTACGTCAGGCGACTTGGCTGAGCTTTTATTTGCGTATTTGCGTCGTGTGGCGGATTAGTCGAAAGGCAGCTTGTGCTCTGGCGGTTGCTTACATCTTGGACCATGAATAATCTGAAGGCCCCACGCTTCTAATTGCACAATGGCTTCCAACTGGGTCCCCACTAGTCATGGGCAGTGCAACTGATGAGGGCAGTACAGTGGCAAAACCACGTTGGATTGACAGGGAAGGGCTCGGCAGAGGTGCTCGACACTGTAACTAGCCGCATTGGACCGTCCAACGTGCTGTGTGTGTTCTCAAGTAGCAGCTACCTGCAGGTCCCAGTCAAAGGGAGGACAAAGAGCGCAGCAGCTGTCAGGAGCTGGACGCAGCTGCGCCAAGCGTTGAGCATTTGTCCTTCCACTAAAGAACCCACACCGACTGTAAGCACGGCAGCCAAATAGCACTTGGCGTTGCTCAGCTGTGTATATGGCTGCGCGGCCGACCTGCAGGCTATAACACGTGCGATCCAGGAGCTGTGCCTGCCGTTTGTTCAAACTACCCGACTCGCCAGCTTGCGGGCGACCGTGGATTTTCACCTAGTGCATGTGTGGCACCTTCTGCAAGCATAAACATGGAGGTCCTCGGCTGGGTCCTCAGTCTGTCAGCATGTTACTCCCAAACTGCGTGCCATGTTTGCACTGGTGAACTCACCATGCTGAGTGCTGCTGCTGCCACCTCTGCTGCTGTGCAGTATACGGCCAGCTCCTCCTGCCGTCTAGAGTCGGTCGGCATCGCACCATGTCTGCTGCCACCATTGAGCACGTGGATGCCACGAAGGCTGAGGACGCCCCTTCCATTATGGCCAAGATCAGGCAGGCCTGTGCTCAGGTTGTGGGCGCCACTGGCAAGGGCACCAAAAAAAAGGAGGAGGGCCTAGTCAAGGACACCAAGCAGGGTGAAGATGTGCTGCTGAGCGGACGTGATGAGAGGAAGCGTAATGAGCTGCTCATGTCACCACGTTCTTCCCTGCTACAGCCCATCCCAGCAGCACAAGGCCCCATCTATGAGCTGTCGCATGCACTGGAGGTGCGTGGTGCAGCATGGGCTGGGTGTAGGGGGGCACATGGGCGGCACAGAGGGCCCAGGTTGGGGTACTGGGAGGTGCAGCAGGAGACAAGGGAGGCTGGGAGTGATGTAGGTGCAGGGACGGCGGTGGGGGCAGAGGAAGGCGTGTGTGCGGAGAGGGGAAGGAGAGAGGAGCGGAGAGGCAGGGTGTGTGGGTGGGTGGGTGAGGGGGAGGGAGCGGGGAGCGGGGTGTGCAAAGTGAGAAGGTTGAAGGGGGGAAATGGAGGGGGGAGACAGGGAGCTAGTAGTTGGGTTCAGTCACCAGTGGTGCCAACTGCCAGGGTCAGGCAATGCAGGGTGGGGACTAACCCAGCATGCATACCAAACTATATACGTAAGGGCAGTTGCGCGTGTACTGTACACACATGCAACCTTGCATGTGCACGTACACGGCTACAGAACGCATTCGTCGCGGAGCGTGCCGCCATGGGCTCGGGGTCAGTGGTGGACAACATGCAGCAGGAGCGCCACCCTGCCTCGTGGCTTCGCCTAGACAACGCCGTGCGCGCACTGGTGGGCCGGTGAGTTTCTTACCATTTTTTCACGGTTTTCTACGGTTTTTGTACGGTGCTTGTGGGCCGGGGACTGCTGTGGCGGTGTTCTGGTCTGATGACCAGCCGGCGAACAGCGGGGAGCAGGGCAGTGCAGTGCAGAAGGCACGGAGTGCCACTGGCAGTGCCGTATGTGCGTACGTGCGTGCATGCGTGCGTGCAATCGTCAGCTGCTACGGGCATGCATTGTGCGCTGCGCAGCACACAAGGGAAGGCCAGCCATCGAGTGCAGTGCAGTGCACTGGCCTGTCGCTGTGCATGCCTGTCGCAGTGCATGCGCCGTGCCTGCTGCCACACCCATCACACATGCCCATGCACGCAGCTGTCACGATTGCTGCGTTTGCACTTAGTAGGCTCGTAGGCACACCAACAGATTGTGCTGGTACATGCCTGTGCAGGTACGCTGCCACCCACGAGGATTGGCAGCGCTTTGCCGCGTTCAACCCGCACCACTACGTGCGCCACCTCATCGATGCCACCGACGATTTTGAGCTCATCGTGAGTGTGCCACTTGTCAGCTGTGCAGCAGTCTTTTTCCTTGGACAAAGACCGTCAGCAAACACTGTCTCCTGCTTGCCTCAGTTGCCACAGGAACTTGTTGTCGCCCGCTGACCAGTCCCTGGCTGTGCAACGTGATTAAGCTGCACACATCTAATGCTGTGCACTTTGCATGGACTGTGATTGAAATGCAAAGATCCCCAAATGCCAAAGATCCATTCCCACCTCATGACCTCAACAAACCAGAAACCACCCACCTCAACCAACCGTCAAACCTCAACTCATCATCATGGCTGCAGCTCATTTGCTGGGCGCCAGGCCAAGTCTCTCGTGTACACAACCACGGTGACTCACACTGCTGGCTCACGGTCCTTGCGGGCTCTGTGGAGGAGGTGCAGGTGCGGCAGTACAGCAGTAGCGCCCGGCACTGTGCCCGGCAGTACAGTATTAGCGTGCAGCAGTAGCAACTGATGTGAACATCTTGATCTGGCACCATGCCATTTGGTACACAATCTACGCATGGGAAATGAACCCTGTCGGAGCGCATGCCACAAATACAAACACCCACCCCCTGCTTTGGGCTCTATGCCTGCTTGTGACCTGGCGCACTCCCCTGTACTGCCCCATGTACTGCCCCTGTACTGCCCCGTGCCTGCAGTACCACGCGGACCTGGCCAACAGCGGCCGCAGCACGCCACGTGCTGACAAGCCTGATGTGCCCGGTGAGCGTTGTTTCTTTCGGTTGGGAGTGGGTTGCAAGGGCATGGGGGTTCTTGGATGGGCTGGGGGTGGGTACAATCACACAGCCATTCCTTGCATCACACGCCTGCGGCCTGTCCACTGCCCGGACCACAAGCAAACAGCAGCTGTATGGGTTGACGGCCATGACACACGAGCCCAGGGCAGCAGCACCAACACAACCACGAGCCCATGGCACATGGTCCACCGCAGTGGTGCAAATCACGGCTTTGCAGGCCCAGTAACAATCTGACAAGAGTCATGCACTTGCAACACTCGTGGCGCCACAGGTGTGCTGGGGGCTGAGGGCCCCTGTCCCAGCCTCGAGCCCATCCACACAGGCACACTGCACCCCCCTGCCACTGGCTACATCAATGACCACATCGCATTACACAGGTAGTTTGCGCCCACGTCGATCCACTCTTTTTTTGAAACATTCATCTTTACAATTTTTGCTGACAGGCTGGCGCGTACTGGCCGCACTGGCCCTGCTCAGCCTGCCCAGTTTCCTGGGTTTGCAACAGCCTAGCTGTCTGAAAGCGTGCTCCCTGGGTTTTCAGTACTTTGAACTAGCTCGGCCCTGGCTCGGTCCGGCCAGCACGCATCGTCCCCAGCACTGTGTTGCCTGCATTATGTCATGCCCCACTGTGCTGCCGCTGCACTGCTGCGCCTCTGGCATGTGGCCTGCCGTGCCATGTGATGACGCCCACATGTGCAGCCATCCTCACATACTTACCACTGTGTGTACCGCCATGTGTACTGCACGTGTACCGCCTGTACAACAGTGTGGGGTGTAGCAAGGATTCCCAGGAGGGCGCCATCACACTTCACCTGTATGCGCCACCCATCCGCAGGTACTGTACTGCTTGTACTGCATGTACTGTACAAACTTATGCCTGTTGGCTGTGTGTACTGCCTTTATAGCTTGTTGCGCCGCATGCTTTGAAGCGTTGGGTGATGGGTGACAACTGCCGAGCCAGGCAGCAGGGGGCATGTTGGGATGCTCCTGCAAAGTGTCCCACCCCGCGAACCTGACCAGCCACCGTGACCAACCATGACCAACTACCATGACCAACCATGACCAGCCACCATGACCAACCATGACCAACCATGACCAGCCACCATGACCAACCATGACCAACCTGACCAACCACCACAAAACACATGCGTAAAGACCATTTGCCAACGTGCTGCCCCACCTGACAGGGTCAAGCTGTACGAGCCAGAGGCAGGCCGTGTGCTCACACGTGTGCCTGGCTTCTACAGCATCCGTGGCATCAAGGTG
Source organism: Chlamydomonas applanata (assembly GCA_001662365.1). Taxonomy (NCBI): domain Eukaryota; kingdom Viridiplantae; phylum Chlorophyta; class Chlorophyceae; order Chlamydomonadales; family Chlamydomonadaceae; genus Chlamydomonas; species Chlamydomonas applanata. The sequence continues at coordinate 104,634 of BDCZ01000117.1, forward strand.
TGACCCACTGATCTCACACCTTGAGGTGGGGCGCCCAGGCGTGACCTTTAGACCAGTCACAACGCAGCTGTCACTAGGGAGGCAATGTCGAGATCTAAGGCGGCAATGGTAGCATGTGTGTGGGCTGTCTTGGCTGCATCAGCCGGCGGCTGCGAGGCACAACAGGTCCCCAGGATGCAGGATTGGCAGCCAGTATTGAAGCCAATTGCCCATTGGCTTCATTAATGCTGTTTCTATTAAATGAAGTGTAGCTGTGGTGCAGTCAGCTGTAGTGTGATGACTGCAGATGCGTGATGCTCCCTTTGAAGTTCTACAGTTGTTGTGACGTGATCCCAGATGCGTGCCTAGGATTGCCAATCAGTGATCCCACCAGGCAGGCAGTACAAGAGCAACAGAGCAGGCAGGTACAACCACAACAGGCAAGATGTGTGGGCACGTGAGGGCGGGGCTTGTGCAGCTCATGCGCTGCGCAGGCCTCTGTGTTTGAGTCCACTTAAGTGGCCTCTTCGGCGTGCGCGCTTGCATGTATGCAGGCATTGTAATGTAGCTGTGCAGACGTATTCTGAAGTAGGGTTTTTGCGGCATTAGCGACGGCTGGGTCAGCGTGATCATGACTAAAGAGCGAGACTTTTGTGACGTGTGATGACAAGATTAATGACAGCTGTGTCGGTTGCGCACAGCAGAAAGTAGATGTGTTTGACAAAGCGACGTGGCTTCACCAAGCTGGGAGGTGCCGTAGCTGCACAACTTTTGCTGTGTGGCTGCGTGCACGTTGGACGCACGCATATCAAGAAGGCTGCTGGAGCTTCTTGCAACAGTACGCACTGCAGTGATATGTTCTTGGTTGTCCCCATGGGTGGACCCCCCCCAACGTGGCCATTCATGCAAGCACACATGCACAGTGCACGCGGCGCGCTGCCGCTCAGGACTTGAGCTTTTGATACCTTTCCATCGAGCTTGACCATGCTTGGTCAGTTCACCGATTGGTCGGACACTCGGCATACCCCGAGCGTTCAGATTGGGCATAGTACAAGCGGCATAATTATCAAGCACGTATTGACAATCAGCGTGTGAATTGATTCAGTGTGTGTGAAACGGTGATCAGTTTAGTGAATTAGTGACGTCACTAACCTACTAAATCTTGGACAGCATCATGCATACTCAACCAAAACGTGCGCGGACTTTTGCACCCGTCGCGATGATTTTGCCGCTACCCGGCTCACCAACCCGTGCCCCGATCCGTGCCCGCATCATGGAGAACTCGCGAATGGCCACCATGCACATGGGAAGGGGGGGTCCACCCGTGGGGACAACCTCTTGTCCTGTTCCATGTTACAGTCCTATCGGCCATGGGTGATCAACCACCTGATAAGATCTGCACCCTGGTTCAAGTACAGCTGCAGCACAGCAGGGCAACACTCATGAGCAATGAGCAGAGGGAAGCAGCGGATGGAACCGCCCTGGAACGTACACAGGCACAGTACAACAAGCACAGCACGACATGCATATCACAACAGTCCCAGTACAGCATTAGCGATGCCACCAGTACTGCCACATATGAGCCCGTGAGGTGCAGCACTCTTTGCAGCTGCAGGCACCTCTCACCGTCTCACGTGTGACACGACCCTTCCATCCCACCAGGCCCTAAATCGAGTCTCTGAAACAATAGCACCGCGTCAACAGCAGCAGGTGTGTGTTCATGATGGCAGCATGATCCACAGTGTGCGGCTCTGTCTTCACAATTCTTGCCCTCTTGTGGCGCCAAAGAGCAAGTTAAATGCACAAATGACCCCCAAAAATGCACAAATGATCCCCATAAAGTTCCCCGACCTTGGTCACCATCGTGTCATCAGTAGTAGCAGTACTATTGTTATGGGTAAGTACCCAGCAGCCCAGTTTGCATTGCCTATCCACAGACACGCTGACCCCACTTGGCCTCGCGGGGCCCCAATCACATCCTGCGTCCGTGGCCCCCATGTGCACCACTTGCTGCCCCTGTGGCCGCCCCACCCACACATGGCGCCCCAAACAAGTCTAGGCGCGCAAGCGGCCGGTCAAAGTCTTTCACCACGCGCTTGGCTGTTGGGTCGGTTGGGTTGTTGGTCACCACCACTCGCTCACGTGTGCGCGGTGTCATGCGGCCAAGCATCTCAGGGTGTGCCTGTACACGCCGTGCCAGCAATTCATCTCGCTCTGATTGCCACCGACTTCCCCACCTGCGGGCCGGCACGCACAATCACGCAGCATGTGTCCACGTTTGTTCACAGCATACATGCACGTCATTGTCGCCACAATTCATCATTTCGGCTGTTGTTGAGTTGAGCGGTCGCCGCCGGCTAGCACATCTGAAGATGTGTGTGATGCAAACATGCTCAACTGCTGTCTGCTGCACAGTCGTCGTCATCGTGAGCGTGTGCAAAGCACCTGGTCCAAACAGCAGGCAGTGTGCTGCTGAAGCAGAGGTGCACCACAGTGCAGTACAGCCCGCCCCACGCCCCTAGCCCAGGCAATCCAGAAGGCACTCCATTCCAGCCGGCCACCAACCCATACTGTACCCACAACCGCAGCTGGCCCAGCCCCAACCGTTAACCACCACCCAACCGTCCCAACCACCCAACCGACCTGTTCAGCAGGTAGTTGATGTCGTGCAGCGTGGGGGACGACAGCTTCTGGTCCTCTGCCAGGGGGGGGGCAGTCTGGTCACAATCCAGCGGCAGGTGTGGCTCATCCTCCCTGTGAGCTGCAATGAGCCTCAGGGGCCCATCTCGACTGTAGTCACTGTCTTCGTCCCACCCACCGCTGCCAGAGCGCCGCCGGCCCCCTAGATGCCTACTGCGGCTCCCAGGGCCCTTGCGCCATGAGCTGGTGGTGAGTGCTCTCAGGGACACTGAGTTAGAGCTCAGCTCCCCAGAGAGGTCAGCACCTAAGGCAGGGCCCAAGTTTGTGGCCCCATGGATGAGGACCTTGGCCTCTTCGGACTGGGTTGGGACCACCCACATTGGCTTGGATGTCCCGTCGTACCGCCCAGTACCGCGGGGCGGCCGGCGGGACAAGGGGCCTACTTTGGCACCCCCAAGCACGCTGGCGTACACATTCATCATACGGGGGAGGATCACCACAGTAGAGGGTGGGCCTCTGCCTGTAGCAGCCGTGGCAGCTCCTGCCACACTGCTGCTGCCTGCCCCACCACCGACCCCGCCCTCGCCTCCACTCCACTCCCGCCCTGGCCCCTGCTCGCCAGGCGCCCCTGCTGCCCCGCTGCCGCTGCGCCGCCGGCCTGCAAGCCCGCCACTGGGGCCACCCAACATCGGAATGTGGCTGTGCAATGCCGGCAGCGGCGCGGAATGGCTGACGCCGCCCGCTGCAAACGCGGCCCATGTGCTGCTAGCACCGGCGCCGGCGCCGGTATAGCCACCGTGCCCCTGCATGCCTGCTGCAGTAGAGGCTGAGTCAGAGGGGGGCGGCCCAGGAGCATCGCATGACCTCCGGGGGTGCAGCCGCTGCTCAAAGTCAAGCTCACCATCAGGGGTCAGTGCCCCGGACATGATTGTCGCTGTGCGCCTCCTCGCGAGCTTCGTGGTCTGCAGGGGCAGGCGGGGCGGGGCAGGGCGGGGCATGATGACGCACTGTGTAAAGCCTTGGGAGTGCTGTGTGGGTGCTAAGCCTTGGGAGTGCTGTGTGGGTGTTAAGCCTTGAGAGTGCTGTGTGGGTGTTAAGCCTTGAGAGTGCTGTGATGGGTAGGGTACACAACTGTGCAGCTGTGCACATGCCACGTGTGCCACGGTGAGCGCTGGGTGTATCTTGGGGATGCCCATATAGCCGGGACAACAATGGGACCATGCCAACAACAGCCCACAGGACATGTTCCACACAATGCGCCCCATGGCCCTTTGCCCCAACAGCAGCATGCAACCAACTGCAGGCCACCTCAGCCTATCCCAGCCACAAGTCAACCAAGGTCACCTGTGCAGATGTGGCCTGCTGCAGCAGCACATTGCTCTTGAGCGCTGGTGACACAATGACTGGAGAAGGTGCGTTCGGGATGCGAGGTAGGGGGCTGAGGAGCTCGCCCCGGTTGCTGAAACAGACAGCTGCTGACACAGACGGCACAGGAGAGGTGGTCGCCCTACCCGACTCTGGCAAGTGCTGGCCAGCACCATGTGTGGGTGAGTGATGGGAGGTGGGGGCCGTGGGTGCGGGAGGGTGGGCGGTGGGGTAGGGCATGTGAGGGCCTGCACCTTGCGTCACTCCACTGCCTGGGCCACCAGCTATTCCCAGGCTGCCGTGTCCCTGTTGCTGCGAGGGCCCTGCACCTGCTGCTGGGCCAGCGGCGGCCGCCATGATCCGTTCAACTTCCGCGTCATGCGCCGCGCTGCTGGGGCCGGCGCCGGTGCCGGCGCGATCAGCCGGCACGTCTGCTCTCACGCCCGTGGCTGCGGTTGCAGCTGCACCCGCTGCTCCTGCTGGGCCTCCCACTGGTACTTGTTCCTCCCCTCGTGGGCCACTACTGTTTGGGCCACCCGCTGAAAGGGCCAGCGGCCGGACCTCCACCACTTTGGACCTCATCACAGGGGCCTCCGACAGCTCAAGGAACGAAGTAGACACCAGGCCAGCGAACTGCATGTGCTTGCTCTGGCCCGGCCTGGGGGCTGCACCCGTTTGCCCCGGGCCCCGCACAGCCCCCACCACTTGCGTGTTGGCAGCCGCTGAACTGGAGTCTAGCGGTGGTGCACCAGCCGGCCGAGCAGCCCGTGCTGTCATGGCCGCGCCCGCCGCCAACGCCTGCACAAACTGTGTCTGGTGGCCGCCCGTGGCCGCCACAGCAGCGCGCATGACCTGCTGTGACACCGCTGCCGCAGCTGCAGCAGCCGCCGCCGCAGCCGCCTGTGGGCCCGTCTGTGGCTTGTGGTCCCCCCCTGCCCTGCCCCAGCCGCCTGGCCCAATGGCATGCTCCCCTTCTACCGTAGCCACAGGCGCCTGGAACATGTCCGCAAGGGAAGGGGCCCCTAGAGGCAGCGGTACTTGGCCGACTAGCCCCGACGACCCGGCGGCTCCGCCCCCGGCCACAGCTGCAGCTGAGGACGCCCCTGTACCAAGGGAGCCTGCCGTGCCCTCTTCCCTGCCATCGGACGCAGCCTCTCCGGATGCTTCAGGGACGGCGTGGTCGGCGACACCCCGGGGCACGTAGTGCTCCAAAAAGTGTTTCATGGCTGAGTCACGCATCACACGGTGAGCAGACGGCTCCATGATGTGGCCCCCCACTGCCTGTGGGGACATCATCAACACACAGTGGTCGCAGCCAGGTTAGACACAGCCAGCAGCAGGTCAGACGCAGCTCCATTGGACATGACGAACTCAGGTCAGACATGCAGGCCAGGCCACATGGGTCAGGACACGCAGGTCAGACACAGCCAGGCCAAACACAGCCAAGTCAGACACAGCCCAACTGAGCACCTCCTGCCCCAGTCAGTGCCAACCAGCCCCGCACAGGCCGTGCTCCGGCCAGGCAAGCCAGGGCACGCACCTGCCGCACAGCGACCTGCTGGGCTGCGCGTTGCCGGGCCCAGGCATCCTGAGTCATGACTAGCTCACGTAGCAGCGACGCTGACTCGCGGCCGAGGAAGGCATCAGCTGAGTCAGCCTCCAGAGACACCAGCCGCATCTGTATCACGTGCACATATCATGACATCGTTTGGCTTTTGACGTTTGAATTCGACACTCGCTTTGAAAAGCGGCCGGCCAGAAAAGCAAGGAAGAGCACCGCAGAGCACGAATGGTGAGCTGAATGTGTGCTACGTGCACAGCGTGGTACCGACGCAATTTCATGTTTGATTTGCGGGCAGCCAAGGGTAACAGAGAGGGATGGATACTTGGATAGCGTGGAGGCCCTGAACCCTGTGGCCCAGTTCAGACGCACCGGTGTGCAGGCAATGACGTGGAAGACTGGCACCCTGCCAGTCAGCACGACCCCATTGATGATGTCGCCCTTGCCTAGTCGGGCCACCTCTATGTTGTACTTGCGCCGGTTATTGACCATGCGTGGCGCGATGAGTGCTGGTGCACTGCGCTCCAGGCCTGTCAGTGCTCCTCCTCCGGCCGGGCCCCCGCCACTGTCGTCGCCCCGGACCGCGCCGCTCCCCCGTACACCACCTGGACCCCCCGGCCCTCCAGCAATGGCATCCTTATCAGTGGGTCCAGCCGCTGTGCCGCGGCCCCCACGCCCTGCAGCACTCATGCCACCTGTCGCTGGCCCTACCGGGTCCATTGTAGTGCTGGCCGTAGCCCCTGCCCGTGTACCCCCGGCTGCCGCGGTGCCGCGCAGCCCGCTTCCTGCGGCACCCGCAGCGCCTGGACCGTTCGCCTTCCCTGTGGGCCGTTCGTCTTCCGGCTGAGACAGCTTGCTCACGTCGTCCGTGATCCACACCAGCTTGGCCTCGCCCTCCTGAATGATGAAGACCTTGGATGGGGGGCAGTACGGGTCCACGATTGTAGTGCCTGGCGGTACAGGCGAGGTACAGGGCAAGCAGGGGGAGTGTGAGAGGGGGGAGTGAGAGCAGGGCGCATGTATACCTGAGAAGGCCGAACACAGGGTCAAAGAATACACAGACGTGGTGCAGCACCGCGGCAACTCCTGATAATGCGCAGCGCCGCGGCAACCCCCGACGCGGCACCGCGGCACCCACCCGCGTTGAACGTCTCATCCTGGCAATTTGTGGCCACGCGCTGGATCGCGTAGTAGCTTGAAGAGGACATGATGGACAGGGACTGCAGCAGCGCGATGCGTGCTTGGATCGCGCCCTGCAGTTGCTTCTTCAGGATGCGGTTGTAACCGACGCGAGAGATTACTGCCAGCTCGCATGCTTCGGTCGCAATCGCCGTAAACGGCCGTTTCTTTTCACCAGATGAAAGTGTGGTGAGTGTCCCAAAGTGGTCCCCTGTGCAACGCGAGCCAAGCTCCTCTGCTTTCTTTGCCTTTTCGTCGAAGCGCGTGAAGCTGACCACGCCCTGCACGCACGGAACGTACCGCAATGTACCGCTTTGTACCATGATGTACTGCTTTGTACCATGATGCGCCACTTTGTGCCGCCATGTACCACCATGCAATGGGCCAGGGAGTGAGGTCGGCATGAAACAATGGTTGAGCAGACCGCACCCTGTACAAACCACCTGCTGCTCAGCCCCCAACCCCTAGGCTGCTGCCATTTGCCTCAAAGCCTTGCCAGTGCTGCAGCAGGAGAGCTAGAGCTTGATCACGCCGTCATACAAGCCTCCCTACCCCTTCAACCTCCCCCAGAGAGTGCATCCTGTGGTGGGTGGCGTTGGAAAAAGATTGCGCCAGCAGTCGCTACACTCTGGCCGCACCCGTTTTTGGTCGTAACAAGCATCGATGTATATGTGATGTGGTACTCAGAAGTACACAAGCACCCACAGCCCATCCCCCATTAGTATGCACAGCTCCGTTCCCTCACCTGTAGGATCACGTAGCAGAAGTCGATGCGGTCACCCTCTTCGAACAGTGTGAAGCCTTCGGGTACGCGCATGTACTCCACCAGGTTGCACACCTGCTCATACACCGTGCAGTGCGCGGTGGCATGCGGTGCCCATTAAGGCAAGTGAGGCTTAGGCAGCTGCAAGACAAGCACTGTACGGGCGACTGGAGAAGGTACGAGCCCATTCAGCTGCACCGCTGCCTTTGATCACCAAGCAGTATCCATGTGCAGGGTGGGCCGTCACACCTCGAGCCGGAATGCTTCATCCATGTTTTTGAACAGTGTGAACAGGGACAGCTGGGTGGCCAGGTCCTTTAGCTCGCCCGTTGTTCGCTTCGCGCGGTTCATGAGCATCAGGTACACGACCTGCGGTACAGCACGGTACAGTTTGGGGCAGTACAGTTTGACGCGGTACTGTGTTGGGCCATGCAGACAGCTGTGGGCGGTGCAACATGGGGCAGTACAAGGAGGGGCATTCATGTGGGCGCAGTACAATTCGGGACGGTTGCTGGGCGGCATAGTTTATGGTGACACGCCGTGTTATTATTATAGTTTATGGTGCGGTGTGGTGTGGTGTATGTGGTGCACGCCTGCATGGGCAGGGCTGTGACCAACTGCCATGAGGATCAGGAGGTTAGTGCGTCTCACATCAACCATTGCACATATCACTCCATCATACATCACACAGTAACCAGCAGTAAGCCGTAACTGTACTGCCTCACCTTGAGGGACTCGAACGTCTCACTCGATGTCACGTGGTCTACAACTGCCCGGTAATCCTCAACTGACAGCGCGGCACATGCAACCTGCAGCGAGGTGGCCATGTGACCAGCCTGATTGCAAGCCATGCGCGCAGTCATCACATGATGTGTCACATGGTTCTGATCTGATCTGGAGAGATCTGGATCTGGAATTTGTACAAGCCAAGACCCTATGGTATGCCGGCTGCTATTGACCTCCAAACCGGGCGCATTAAGTGCCCATGCAGTGTGCCACATCGATCACCGCACACATGACCCACACCAATGCGCCATCACGTCGCTAGCGGCCCACCACACCAACCACGCAGTGCCCCGCCCCGCCCCCGCCCCCGCCCCCACCCCCGCCCCCGCCCCCGCCCACCTTGCCCACGGCGACAATGTTGGCACTGTACGGCTTGCCCAGCAGTGCTTCCTGCCCCACCAGGTCCCACACCTCCAGCTGCACATCCGGGTCAAGCTCCCCTTGAGATGGCTCAGCCACAGCCACAGCAGCCTCCGGCAGCTGCCCCACCTGCCCTTGCGAGCCATCTGCCCGCAGCACAGGGGAAGCGTTTGGGCTGCCCGCCGAGCTTCCAAGTGCTCTTGCGGGACTCTCCAGGCCCTTGGCTGCAGCTGTCTCATCCCCGCCTGCAGTGGTACCTTGCAGGTCGTCTGGGATGCTGACTGACAGCTTCTTGGGTGACCCCACGCGACTGGTGGCTGCTGCTGGTGCGGGTGGGGCCGTGCTCGCACCTGCCTCAACGTGGGCCACCTGTGGCATGCTGACCGGACGTGGAGCGGTGCCGCTGCGCTGCACCACGGAGCCCTGCTGCTGCTGCTGCTGCTGCTGCAGGAATGCTCCGGGCCCCGAGGGCCTGCCCTTGCTACTGCCTGGCGTGGTGGCGGGGGGCATAGCTGCAGCAGCCTCCGCTGCCACCTGCTGCTGTGCAGCTGCGACGATGGCTTCATGGGCAGCCATGGACGAGGCCGACCGCACCTCCGCCTCATCTGCACCCAGGCCGTACACCGCACAGTTGCCTCGTGTTACTTATCCACATTTGGATCATCACACCATCACAGTGAGTCCACCAGTTTGGGCTGAAATCGTGCCATGCTGAGCTCCCGTTGTCCCATGCAAATGCCACAACATTGTGAGGTGCACGTGTGCGGGCCCCGCTGCCCCTCTTTGAACCCCTCCTGCCAGCGTGCGTGCAGAGTGAATATATCGCCCTGAATCCTGAACTATGAACTATGAGGCACAAGTTAAGTTAAGATGTGATCATACGAACCCCCTGCATCTCAAACCCCAGGACCTAACCCCCTCGTCATAGCCGCCCTCACACCTGACAGCATCCAGTACGCTGTACTGCCCTGCTGGCCCTCACGTGTGATGACGTCTCCCTCATCAAACTCCACCAGCTTTAGCTTTTGGAGCGTTTGGTACCAGATGAGGGTGGCCTTGCGGTCGGAGCCATGCCACGACGGCGGGTAGTCGATGTTACGGCCAAACTCAGTGATCTCCCTGCAAGTTTTAGAAACGAATTGAAGACAAACTCGAGGTCAGGTACTGACATGACACCAGACATGCGCTCAAAGTCACAGTGTCTCTCATTGAGTGGTGCTGCAGGTGACACGCTTGACCTGGAGCACGTCACACTTGGACCTACTGCATGCCCCCCCCTCCTGAACCTGAACCTAAAGCAGGTCAAACCCGGTCAAACCGGTCAAAACCGGACTTACACCGGGACACTGACTACAGCGTGGCCCCGTACCTCAGGTGTACTGCTCGTCGTGCTGATGGGGGCATTGCCAGCAGCTGCCTGAGCTCTGCTGCTGCGCTGGCTTCGTCCACGATGGCTGACTTGTTGAACCGCGCCCTGCACCACGAATGCAACCCATGCATGCACCGGACGCGCTTGCAGTAACGGGCTGCTCACATGCATTCTCTGCCTTGGAGCAGCCTCGACCACACAAGCGTGCTCCTGGCCGCATGCATGCCTAGCATTGGACCCTGCTGCTTTGTTGCATGGCTCGTGCTTTGTCGGATGGAATGCACAGGCAATGACATGCAACCACTTGCATGATATGAACACCCAGCATGCAGTGAGACCCGCTGCAGCATGGCCCCTGCTGCTTGCTGATACGCTCTTCCGCAGCTGAATCTGGTGTGCGTGCTGGCTAGGCTGACCCAAACAGCTGGGCTCCTCACTCACTCTTCAATCAAGTCCTGCGTGCCACATGATCACGCGCACATGGAAAAGATTTGAGATCCTGTAGTTTAAAGGGATGATGGACAGAACATGCAGCTGGAAAACTCAGTTTGGGCAGCTGCCCCCCAAACCGGTGACACTGGCATGCATGCATGCATGAAGGCTTCACGCAGCATGCATGCAGGTTTCTGCATGCCACAGCCATGCGTGCCCATACGTCTACACTTACGCTCATGGCTTCGAAGTTGAAGTTGCTTTTCCCCGACCGACTGCGTGTAGGCCAAGCGACATCAGTGCCAGATGCTCTAAGGCTACTCTCAGTTCATGCTGGGGCACACACCTTATGGCCTTCAGCTTCTCCCTGATGTTTTGCAGCTTTATGCTGGTCGCGCCCAGCTCCAGCTGGTCGGCACCTGGCGGTGGAGCACCATTTGAGGGCTCCCCAGGAATGCCGGCATTGCTGGCTCTTGGAGCCAGCGCCTGGCCCACCAACTTCCAGCGCTGCATTCTTCACAGTTGTACCCGAATAAAAAACAAAGCTCGGAGCTTCCCTAACCCATTTTCAAGGCTTTGTGACATCTACAGTGCGCTTCAAGAGTCTGTGGGGTCATGTTCGCGATGTTGTACTGCGGGGGGTTGGGGCTGGTTGTACAACTTAACCAACCAGGATATCAGTCGAGTCTGGCAGCAAGCCTTGGCAGTAGCATAGGAAGATGTCACGCCGTACAGCAGCAGCTGTGCTGCTAGTTGCAGTTATGCTGCTTGTCCAAACAACGCCTCCAGCCCAGGCACAGTCAGCCATTTTAAATTCTCTCATGAAGAACGTGGTTAACAAGGTCACCAACCTCTGTAAGCTTCTGTGATCCAAGTCACGAGGTGTCTCACATGCACGTATTGCATGCATGCTGCATGCAGCACGTGCCTGGCTGATGGACGTGCACTATGGGCACCTGCTGTGCAGTGCTTGAATGGGTGATGAAGGGCCTGAGCAATCTGCAGCCCTACATCATGCGCGTGGTGGACGGCATAGCAAAGGCGCGCGTTGCGCGAGGTGACAACGAGGTGTGCTTGCATGGAGCAAGGCCAGAGCTGAGCACATTGAGCTGCATGCACCATGCTGCTTTCCAGCTGCCTGCTTCGCACCCATGCACAGCTGGGTGCAGGCAACAGGATCCTATGAATGCGTATGCACCAGTGGGCTACTGTATGGAATGGTGCGCTGTGCAGGGCGCCAAGCGCCTGAATGCCATGCGCGACTGGTTCAACTTTGTCGGCATGCAAAAAGGCATCCCAGCAGTGGCCGTGGATATCTGGAAGAACAAAGAGTGAGCTCACACCTGTGACATCTACATGCCCATGCCACGAATTGTCAGTTAGTTGCCTGCGCCTGTTGCCCTGAAAGCCCGACCACTCATGTGCTTGCATTGCAATCACATGGCTTGTGTGCATGTCCTAAGTTCACATGCTTTCCAGGGCTAAGGCCGTAAAGGTGTTGCTAGTGATGTTACAGTCAAACTTAGGTCAATTACAATGTGGTGTGCAGGAAGCTGGTGGGTGTGTGGGACCTGGTGGCTGAGACCTATTCTGAGCTGGATAAGCGAGCAGCTCAGGGTGCGTGCTTGCATGAATTTGTGACGACTCAAAAAAACTCATGTCAAAGTCGCAGCGTTGGCCTGTGCTGACTTCACAGCACCTGCATGACAAAGGAGTGGCGCCAAGCTCATGCTCATGCATGGAGGCCAGCCTCCATTCATATCCAGAGTGCCCATGCGTCTTTCCCCCACATCAACGTTTCCATGCATGCGCAGATGGGCTGCAGAAGGCATGGGTGGAGATGCAGCCCCAGATCAACAGTGCAGCACACAAGGCAGTGACGAAGGTCATCCAGGCGATACCGGTGGGTTGAACCAGCTGGCTGCTGTAGCACACGTACCATTACTGGCAGCTGCAATCCATTCACAAGCAGCACCACTAGCAGCCCCCAGCGGCAGCTTGACAAACGTCAAGCCCATACTGTGTAGTCAAGCCGAATTAGTACTGCTGTATGCTCCAGCTGCAGCTAGCGTGGCCCCAACCATATCGACATGTTCTGCCTGCATCCCAATCATCACCTTGCTGGCTGTGCCAATGTAATACTGATGTGGGGTGCAGACTGGCCCCAGCCGCCGGTTTGTGGAAGAGCTGGTTCATGAGGTGGTAGTGGACAGACACGTGGGCACGGACCTGGTCAACGCCCTGGTGCTTGATGAGGCCACACGTGTTGGCCTGGGCAACTCGATACAACAGTTCCTGGCCACCATTCGGTGAGCAATGAGGCAAAGGGGTTGGAGTGGGTTGTGCGGTTGTGTGTGGTGCGGGGGGCTGGGGGCTTTTGAAGGCAGGGACCCTGTACTGCATGTTTGCCTCCCAGGTATCAGTCGCCCCTGTGGCACATGCTGCCCCACATGATATGGCTTTCATCGGCACATACCCCTTGGCCTACACAAACCTGTTCTGGCCAAAAGCCTCGCCTGCTGTGCATGACTCTCATGATTGCCATGCGACATGGCCCGCCTGCGCTTCATGCACTCCATGCTGCATGCATGCAGGTCTGCGTTCGAGGAGCAGGTGGTGCGGGAGACCAAGGGCTCAAGCAAGCGGCGGCCAGAGGAGGTGCTGGAGGGCCTACGCAGGGCCTCTGGGTTCAAAGATCCCCAGGATGACGAGCTGTGACAGAGCCCATGCTTCTTGAGGCAGTTCCAGCATGGCTAAGCAGCACTGGGCAGTAGCTCGAGAGCTGCAGCATCTCCAATTCATGCAGCATCTTACTACAGGTTTCAAGCCTGAGTACTGCATTGCGTCACAGGTGTGACAAACATGACGGAGCGCAGGCAAACAAATGCGCTGACGTTTACGTGTGAGATGAACATCATGTGTCCTTTGAATGATGAAGAATTGAAGCGATGGAGAAAGCGATCAAGCAATGAGCTGCTGACCTCATGACTATGCGATTGTATGACTCGTGCCATCGTATGTTACATGGTTGCCCCGCTTGTGGGTCAAAGAATTGGATGAGCATTAGCTTGCGTGCACTGCCTGTCTGGCATTCGCCCCGCGCAGGCAGGTGCAGCAGCCAACCAAACCACGTGCTTGCAGACAAGCCAGTAGTATAGCCGCTGGCGCAGCCACACCGAACCAAAAGCCGAACACAAGCTCATAAGCCCAGGATCTTGCAGTCAAAGCGTGCAAGCCGAAGAAAGTCTGAAAACCCGAGTGGCAACGGCTCGCACAGCCACATTTTGGCATACGTTTGGCGCAGGAAAGTGCTGCACCTCACATGCCCCCCTACCCCCAGAAGCCGCATGCCGTGCCGCACTGCAGGCGACAAACACGGGCGCCCCTTGCAGGCTGCTTACCTGCATGCAAGTTGCACACCTACATGCATGCGGCCACAAAGCTCAGGGCAGCTGCCACAGCAAAGAGGCCCTTGGAGCTGAGCTCTGCAGCTGGGAGCTCCAGGAGTGAGGTCTTGTCCGCCTGCAGCATGGGTAGTGGGGCGCACACCGCACACCAGCTGTTATCATGCATCACTCTGCAGTGCAGTCAAGCTGCGGCATGCAGACATATCTGTGACGTAGACATGCAGTGTTATTGGTGTTGTTCTTACTCAACAGCGAACCGTTCAGCTACCGCTGATGCTCATTGAAGCCAAAAAAGGAAGTGCTCATGCTCATGCACATGGTCACAGCCAAGCGTGCCAGCGCAGACAGTCTTCTTCCTACACGCAAATGCTCCAGCCAGCAGGCTGCGCTGCAGGCCGCAGCCATGCCACCCATGATACACACCTGGTTGCCAATCTTGTGGTGGTCCCACACAAAGTGGCGGATCCCACCCAGCCAATGATAGAAGATGGTGTACGCGACAGCAAACTTGAAAGGGAAAAGGATGATGCCGTTGATTGAGGCGATGGCCGCCACAGTGTTGGCCACGTTGCCGGTGAGGGCAAGGTAGGAGGCGCCATACACGCCTGTGGCGCACAATGTAGGCAGCACAGGTCAGCCAGCAATGTGCAGCACATGCTAATGCCGCATGCCGGGCCTGAGTGCGTCAATAATGCAGAGGGTGCGCCCGCTTCTTCCCATGGTTCTCCGTTGTTCTCCCATGGTCCTCCTAACAGCTGTGCACAGGAATCACACGGTGCACAGGAATCACACGGTGGCCGGTGTGTGCAGACCGAGCCGGCTCCTGCCCCCCCCCCCCCCCCCCCCCCCCCCCCCCCCCCC
>BDCZ01000117.1:140417-152865 GCA_001662365.1 Chlamydomonas applanata
CACCAGTTCGCGCGCCCCCTTGCGTGCCAGCCGCCTGTTGAGGGCCAGCACCATCAGCAGTGTACCCCCGTCCTCACAAGCAGAGGGGCCCAGCCGATGGTGGTGTGTCCGCGAGTGTGGCCTGTCATCAAACACAGCGGCAAGCATTCAGGATACAACAAGTCAAGTCCTCCCAGCTTGAAGCAAACCCATTCGCAATACAACAATTAAAATTCCAGCTTGAAGCAAAGCCATTTGAAATACGACACATGAAGTCCCAGCTTAAAAACAGGAGCTGCGCTGTTTCCGGCAGTTTCCGACGGTTTCTCAGCTGGGACTCGCCACAGCGATTCAGCTGGCAAGTCAGTGAGTGCTTTCAACAGTAAGGATGACTGGCGAACGTCACTCACATGAGGAGGGGTGTGCGTGCGATGTTGAGGTGCGTGATGCGGCGGTTGGCTCTTAACAGGCGCACAAGCGCGGCGCCGCCCCGGTCCGCCACCGGGTTGCGAGACAAGTCAATCGCCGTCAGGTGGGCATGGCCCTGCGAGGAATCAATCAAGTAAATAGATGCCCAGAGAGCCTCCTGAGGGACTGGGAACTTGCAGGATCGGGGAGCTTGCACTGTGTTATCATAAAGCCGTGTGATTGTTGCTTCTGTGTTGGTGTGTATTGGTGTGTGGGTGCAAAAGGGGTGCATGAGTTAGATCAAGGTGGCCCAAGCGTGATGATGTAGATGCAGCGTAACGATATCCTACAGTGCCATCCAAGTGAGACGTATAGATAGTGCATCTGTACAGTGCAGCAGGTAGGCATCAAGACATATGCAGGCAGGCATCCAGACATATGCAGGCAGTGGCTCCCGTGAGCTGCAGGTGCAGCAGGGACTGCTCATGAGTGGCACCCACTTCAATGCTGCCCTAGCGCCCAGCCTAACACCTAGGGGTGAGCCACCGCGGCCCTTTGACGGGGTGCTAATGCGATGCAATGAGATGCAATGCGATGCAATGCGATGCAATGAGATGCAATGCGATGCAATGAGATGCAAAGCTTCTGTGGGGCTAGCTGCCCATACCACTAGCTCACCTCCAGAGCACCACACAGCTTCTCGACAGCTGAGCAGTTTAGGCCACAGCCCGACAGGTTGAGGTGGCTGAACGTCTGGTCCGCGCGCAGCACTGGCAGCAGCGGCAGGACACCCCGGGCTCCCAGGTACTCCCGCCCAAAGTCATACCCGTACTGCGGGCTGTGGGCAGTACACACGGGGCGCGGTGCAGTACAGGGGGTGGGTCATGCGCGGCGTTGCCTGCGTACCACTTTGGAAAGTAGGAGCCAGCAGCCATTGGCTGCAGACTGCCAGCCTCATCACACAGCAGCTGGAGGCAATTGAAGACAAATTCTCCCTTTCCCAGATTTCCCCCGTGCGCTGCCCTTACCTGGCCCTTGAGTTCAGCGCAGCAAAGGCAGCCATGACGCCCTTTGGCCCTTGACTCAGCACCTGCCCAACCAACAGCCCAACCGCCTCCTCTCTCGAAACCTCCTGGGCCAAGCTGCCCCACGCGATGCCGCTGGCTGATGCAGGGTTGAGGGCAGTGCACAGCACGCGCAGCTCATGCAGGTCCACTGCGCCCTGCGCAGACCGTAGTGAGGGCTTAAATATGTGTATAATATATAATATGTATATATATACAAATATACACACACATATATATACATACAGCACAAGGCAGCAGCGCAGTCAGGCAGAAGCTGCATTGCAGCGAGAGATGGAGCCAGCCAACCGCATGATGGATGCAGCAGCACTGGAGGCAGCTGCTCCAGTGAAGGGAAAAGCACCGCCCAAGAGCAAACAGCAGAGAGGCACAGAGGGCTTGGCTGCTGGGTACATACAGCCCTTCGTTGGCAGCCCCGACAAAGATTCCATCAGCTAGCCCACCAAACTGCAATCCATTGCTGCAAGCAAGATGTCTATGCAAGTGCACATACAATGCAAAGCCATGCCACACCAGTCAAGGGCACAAGCCTTGGTCCATGCAATCCTTGATGGTGTGAGAGAGAGCTGTGCTGGCTTCCTTCTCCGCACCTTGGACTCTACATCAAGCCTATCCACCAGTAAGGAAGCCAGCTGACTGGGCTCTGGCAATTGAAGACCACCTGTAGCCAGCCGCACGCACGCCATGGCGGGCATTCAAGCACTGTGTAACGTGAACTGCAAATCCGTAAGCTAATCCCCCATCTACTCTCTCTCTCTCTCCGCCTCTCTCTCTCTCTCTCTCTCTCTGTGCGCTCCCCTACCTCCCTCCCTCTCAATCTGTCGTAAAGGTCACTGGTGCCCGCCTGCTCCAACTTCCTGCCTGGGCGCTTCAAACACGGTGTGTATGCAGGCACAACGGCAACCCACAGGTCACCACCCACCTGGCGCCTCGTAGGCGCTGATCACGTCTAGCGCTGCTTGCCTCAGATCCTCATCAGTGACCTGGGACGCCGCCACCTGCAGGATCTTCCTCACTCTGGTCACTGGCAGCATGGGCTGCGCCTTGGAGGGGCTGGGTGGATCGATCTCTGCACCACTGGCCACGCCTGTAGGAGATGCAGCCACCTGTGCTTGTGCTGTCGCCTGCTGATTATGTGCGGGTCCTGACAAGCTCTCTCCTGCAGCAGCTGCTGCCTCCTCCAAACTCGTCCTGTGTGTAGGTGAGTTCAAGGGCGGCATGAGGTGCCAAGCTGCAGTGATGTGCCAGGTGATGAACAGCACAGGCACGCATACACGTAATGGTGGATCTTCCCAAGAGCACCCCCTAGGAGCAACAGCACGTTTAGTTCAGCCTGGCTTGAGCCCAAATGATACATCAGCCTGGTTTGGGCCCAAATGATTCATCAGCCTGGTTTGAGCCCAAATGATACATCAGCCTGGCTTTGGCTCGATTGATGCATCACCACTTGCAGGTCAACTGAACGCGCCTTGGGTTGACCAGCCCAATGATTTGGTCAACTGCACTGGCCCTCAGCACTGGCTCCTGCTGGCCGCTGGTGCTGCAGGCAGCTGTGGCATGGTCCAGGATCAGCTGCACGAGCTGCTCCCTGCCCAGCCCTTGCACCTTGTGAAGAGGCCAGGGCTGTGTCATCCGACTCCTGTGAAAGATCTGTGGAAAATGAAGTACCAGATAGGCGAAGAAGTGAAGGGCAAGAAAAAAGGCCAAAGAGGGCCAAGGAAAGGGCACATGGGCAGGGTGCGTCAGGGGGCCAGGTGCAAGCGAGGGCTGCATCAGGGCGTGTCAGCTGTCGCTGGTGCTTATCGTTTGGCAGCTCCTCCAGCAGGGGGCCCTTGTGCCCATGCGTCAACCAATTGAACTAAAAATACGTGTTTGCATGAAGGGAAGCAGCACGGCATTCTGGTTGTGTTGTGGGCCAGGGAAGGTAGGTGAACGGGCCGCGAGTGCGCATGGCGGTACCCATGTCGTTTGGTTTTGGTCCCCAGGCTTCCCACCTTCCTGCACAGCCCACTCTGAGCTGAGACGCCCTCGGATGTGCAGGCATCCAGGTATATTGTCAGCAGGGATGTGGGCGGGCAGTCCCATCTGCAGCCGAGCATGGGACCATCCAAGCTTGAGTGCATGGCAGGGCACATTATGCACACACGAACCATGCGCATTCAAGCGATGGCTGACGACGATCAAGAGCTGCACGACGCAGACCACGTCATAATGCCGTCTAAGCCCACACGGACCCGGTTGGCAGCACACGTTCTCTGATGACGACTGGACCGCCCATGGTGCTCTGACGTACACAATAGGAGGAAAAGTATCTTAGAAGACCCTGCACGCTGCGTGAATTAACTCAGCGGTGATCCCATGTATGCAGAGTATTCCTCAGTCGCTTAGATGTGCCCTTGCATCAGTTGAAAACTTGATCTGGAAGCTTGACACTGCATACTGCGCTCTCGTGCGGCCGCAAGGAACGAGGCTGGTATCCCCACCATGGTCACAGCGTGTACTGCGGGCAGTACTGCTGCTGAGCAGGCATGAAGAATGGGCAGGCTGAGCTATGCATGCTGATACGTGATATCAATGCAGTGCTTTGCAGAGAAGGTTAATAAGACACTGCGCAGCACCTGCACAGTGCAGCAGCGCTGCCCACCAGCAGAGCATTCATTGCTTGCGGCCATGCAAACAAAGCAGGGGGGCCAAAAGACAGCTCAGTAAGGCGTGTCAGCGTGCATGCTGCTGCAAGTATGGAGTGCCGTGGGTGACAGTGGACAGGGCCATCAGATGAGCACAGGTAGCCAATTAGAGGGGGCTTCAAGGGAGTAGATGTCCTAGATGACCGCAGATGACTACTCTGACCAACACGTGCTCTGGGGCAGCGTGTATCTCACCACACGGGCGCACACATTGCTGGCCTCCAGCTTTAACACAATAACAAAGCGATGCTGGTGCCGGCCCTCGGTGCATGGTATGAAACAGCGAGTTGGCAAGCTACATTTGGCAGACGGTCCTGTATGCAAGCATGCGGGTCATGGACGCAAACTCTGTATGTGCTCAGATGAAAGGGAGCGGCCTGTAGGTGAAAGCAGTGTCCCATGTGCCTTCTGCCTTGGCGCCATAATAACTTCATAACCTCCATGGATGGTACACGATGGTCTCATGCGCATCGACACACAGTGCACGACACCCGTGACTCCCCCGCTGGTTCCCATTGGCATGCCCATCATGCGTGAATGAATGTTACTTGTACGCCACCCACCTTGCTGGCCTTTACGGGTTGCGAGGGGAACACCAAGTGAACTGTGTTATTATTTTTATTTACCAAGTGCACTGGATGCCCACGCTCTTGGTTACAATCACCAACACCGGATACTGCGCCAGCTGTACCTATGTCTGATAGTGTCCCATAATGTCCTGATAATATCCCCTTGATAACAGTGGTTGTTGGGTGGCACAGGTCTTGGTCGACATCCTGCTGGGTCACTTGTGCAGTGGTCCTTTCGTATCCAGCATCACTGTGCCGCATCTGCTGCTCCCACGCAGCGGACTGGGAGCAGTGTGAAATTCATAGGTGGCACCTTCCTGCAAGCACAGATCAAGACGATTGAAAGCACAACGCCAACGTCAGATCCAGACATCTTGAACAAAGAGAGTAACAGCGACTCGCAGAACTGCTGGATCCACACGTGCACAGCCAGCGATGGTCTGCCAGTGCAGGCCAACCAGCACGCCATCTAGATGCACGCTGAGCATGCCAGAGCCGGCCTGCTGCACTACCATGCATTCAAGCCTAAACACCGGACGTGGATGTGATGCATGTGTGTAAGCACCGTCCGCGGTTAACCACTTGCCTTCAAGCCACATCTTTGTCCAGAATGAGTACATGCAAGCCACACCCAGGAACCCGGCCAGTGCCGCTTTGCAGGCCTTGGCTCCCTGAGGGACGTCCTGCTTGTACGCCTCAAGCACGGCTGCTGCCTGCAGCGCAACACGCAAGACCAATGATGTAGTTGCTGCACAGGTTCTTGCACATGAGGCTCTCCAGTGTATCGTTGGGTCGCACGGTAGTGTCAGGTACATGCACTTTCATGCATGGTTCTGTCCATGCAGTCCATGCGTGCAATCACAAACCCATGCATGCAATCCCATGCACGCAATCACAAACACCTGGAACCAAGGCTTGCGCACATATGCAGCTCAAGGTATGTACAGCATGGTAAAGAAAGGGTCACACGCTCCAAGATCTTGCGCATGCAGCAGCTGCAGCTGCAGCTGCATCAGGGGCGTATCCATGCATGCTGTTGCGTTGAAGGTGAGCGCAGTGCGCCACTGCTGCTCGCGCATCTCTGCGCGGAGCTGCTGCAGCTCCTGCTCCTGCCTGGCCTCAATACTGGCCAGCCTGGCCTCAAGCTGCTGCAGCTTCTGAAGCACATGCGCCAACGGCACGTTAGCAAGGTTGCGGTATGTATGTACTGCTGAGCCATTTGCGACGATGCCTACCTGCTCAAGCGCGTCCGGGTTTGATTGCTCCATATCCGGCCAACAAACGATGGGTGAAAACTTTTAGAGGTCACGTTCTGTAATCAATCAAGTCGACTGAGTGGAGAGTGGAAGTGGAAATATGGCACCTTGCAGCTGAAACAAACCAATGTATCCATCACGCATCAGCCCTTTGACAACAGCCTTCTGTCACACAAAACATGAGACAGGTCATGAGACAGCACATGCAGTTGGTCTAGGAGCATGAGACGATCGGGGCACAACTGCAGCATCAGGGCTTCAAGCTGGCATGGGCAAGGCTGTAGCAGCGCTCTGAATGTGCAGTGGCCCCCACAGCGCACTGGATTGCAGGTGCGGCGTGGTGGTGCAGGTGCGGACTGTTGATCTGTGGGGACAGCAGGCACGCAGCTAAGCCATCGCCCCTGCAGGCAGCTGAGGCGGTGGGGGCGCTGGCAGATGCAGATGCACCTACCTGCCCCCGCTCCAACCCCCCCCACCTCCCCACCCCTCAACAAGGCGCAGCTGGCGCATGTGCTCCAACTCAGTACACTGTTGCACAAGTATGCAGCGCTTGTAGGCCTGCTTCTTAGTGGAGGTGGGCGATGGGCAGTACCTACAGCACAGCGCGGCCGACTTGCAGCCTGTACTGCAGCCTGGCAGCGTGCGTGGCGGCGTGCGGCAAGCAGCTGAGCAAGTCTGGACAGAAAAGGGGGGTTTTCGCGGAGGGCTGGCAGGGCCAGCTGATGGAAATGTTGTACTCGCTGCACGAGGTCCAGCAGTCACGGGCCTGGAGCAGTGCAAACACAGCAGCCATGGTGTACTGCCTGTACTTCACTGTACTGCCTCTGCCTTGACTCCAGGCCATGTTAATCACCAGGCTGATTAGGCAGCACCCTGTCCGCATACAACCTGTAACAACCTAACCACCTACACCCACAGGCTGGTCACATGGAGGAGTGCAAATAAGCAGTATTCAAGATACATGAGCAAATGACATAACACGAGGTGCTTTGGATGATTGTGCGTGCATGCCAAGCTCAGCCAGACCGGCAAGCGTACCTTGGCAAACGTACTTTATCACAAGCCCAGCCATACCATACAGCACAAGCCAAGAAGAGTCCCATGACACGAATTCAATCCCATATGATGGCGGTTGTGGGATTGAAGATCCACACAAGCCGCAGCTACTATTATCGGCAGTTGGCAGCACCTTTGTTGTCAGCTCTCACTGGCCCCAACAACGTCCGTGCTCCAGCCAAACACAATCAGCTACTTGTGTGCCAGGCACCCTTTGGACCTTGCCACACCCAGCGCATGCACGCTGCGGGTGGTCCTCATGTAGGTCCAAGTAGCTATAAGGGGACGCACACCACTCGCGACTGAAAAGCCAGCCAACATCACACAAGACATACACTGCACGCACACACAGCCCACTGCATACCCTGGAGCCCAGCTGCCCTGCTGCAGCCATCTGCTGCTAAAGATCCCATCTGCTGCTAAAGATCCCATCTGCTGCTAAAGATCCCGACTGCTGCTAAAGATCCCATCCGCTGGCCCATACATGCTGCCATCCAGCATCCCACTGGCCAAGCGTGGATATGAACGGACCAAGCCTGGAAGGCGTCTCTCAGGCTTGTCTCTACTGCCCAAACGTGCGCCAGTTGAACGCGATGGGGGCCTGAAGCAGGTGGTCTGGGATGCCAAAGGAGTCGACCAGCTTCAGTGCCAGCTTGCCATCATCAGCAGACAGCGTGGCAAACACGCCGTGCACGCGCTCGCGCAGCGATGCCTTGTCCTGCAGCAGTGCATGCAGAGCACGCTCATCCAGATCAAGAAAGAGCGATTGTGCACGTCCAGGTTGCACGGTCAGATCAGTGGGCACAGCTACAAACCAGGCTGCGGCACGAAAGAATGCACCCACCCAGCCACCCAACCAAAAGGAAAGCAAACCACTGGCAAAGTCACACTAAATCACCCCCCACCTGCGCAGTGAGCGCGCCAGAGGCGAGGAAAAAGGCCATGTCTTTTTCCACGCGCGTCATGCCGTACAGCGCCGCCAGCAGCGACAGCGCGGGCCGCAGCTCAGGGTCCGCGCGCGATGCGTCCTGCGGCGGTACGGGTTGCAGTACAGGGGCAGTACAGTTGACGGTACAGGAGCGGTACCGGGCCAGTACAAGTCGGTGCAAGCACTTGAAGTGCAGGTACAGTGTGGACATGCAGAAGGGTGAGGTGTGCGCGCATGCCCCGATGGCTGTCGCTGTGCTGAGCACAGGCACAGACATGACACACGCCATCAGGTGGCCCCATACACGCAAGCCACTGTAGGCAGCTGTACCCGCCAGCTCCCAAAATACCCCTTAGTGCCCTGCAACTGCCGCACGGCAAAGCCAGCAGCACACACAGCTCTCGAGCGCAGCCCCAGGCGATCCAGCAGTGCCCACGAAGCCCCTCCCAACCCCCACCCCAACCCACCTCAACCCTGCCCCAACCCATCCCATCCCACCCCATTCCAAGCCCCCATCATCCCTACCCACCGCAGCAAAGTTCTCCAGGCAGAAGCGCTCCGTGTTGGCCCAGCCCAGCGCAACGGCAACGTCCAGGTTGTCATCAAACACCTGCAGGTGGTGAGCCGCACGCGATGCCAAAAACTTGAAAGCTATAACCATACGAAAGGGCCCCAAGCCAAATGGAATTGCGTAGCGGGAGCGGCTGTGTTGTAAAAGCAAGAGCTCTGCATATGAGCGCTTTGCCTCAACACTGCCGAACGCCAGGAGCAATGCAAGGCGCCACGTGCGCGCCCATGGGGTGAACAAAAACCGCCGCCGGTTTGGGCGGGACCACGGAGCTTCACAGTCAAGGCTCCCAAGCTGTCCAAAGCAACTGTCCAAAGTTTTCCTTTCCTGTGCCTAACCAAAGCCACCTGGGACGCGGCCACCGCTTCTTCCACCGCATCATCCCTGAAAGCCAGAAAACCCCAAAACCTAAACCTAAACCATCAGATCCTGCGCTTAGAAAGCTCACCTGGGACGCGGCCTTCTCCATCACGGACTTGGACCCGCCCGCGGCGCGCGCGGCAGCCGCCATGTCCCCGGCCAGCTGGGACGCGAGCGCCTGCTCACGGAAGCGCAGCAGCGCCTGCAGGGCCTCAAAGGCCAGCGGGCCCCCGGGGGCGCCCGCCACGCGCACGCCAGGCGGTGCGGGCTGGGCGCTCGCGAGCGCCTTGTCGTCCACGCACGCGCGCGCCACTTGCTGCATCATGACCGTGTTGTCGCCCTCGAACGTGACGTCCACGTTCATGTCGTTCGTCATCGGCCCAATCTTGTTGATGGACAGGAAGCCCATGCCGCCGCAGCACTGCGCAAGGGAAGAATAAAAAAAACCATGAAAGATGAATGAAAACACGCGTGTGTGCCTGCATGTTGTGCGTGCGTGGTTTCGGCTTGATGCGCACCAACAAAGCTGGCAAAGCATTCGATTGTGCACAGAGACGTGGCAGGAGGGCTGCGCTCCAGAGCTGACAGCACTTGTCAGCTTGTTTGGAGGATAGGACACCGGCTTGCTGATGGGCACTTGGAGAAGACTGCAATCAGCCAATACACCACACGCACGCACGCACGCATACATGCAAATGAGCGCCACTAAAGCGGGCCAGCTCGGCCACTAAACCCCACAGACCAAAGAGCCCCCATTTGCTATGTGGATGGCAGGCAAGGCAACCCAGCACGCCGCCATCTAAAAAATCAGATCGAGCCAGATCGCAGGCAGCATGGCACATGGCAGCGCGCACCTCGCGGCAGTCTTGCATCGTCTGCACACGCGACCAGGTGGCCGCTGCCTTGAGACCTGAGCTCAGCACGTGGATGGCCTTCGCGTCCTGGGGGCGCCCAGCCTCCACCATCTCCTGCAGGTGGTTGATGGGGCTGGGTGGTTGGGTGGTTGATGGGATTGGGCAGGTGGTTGATGGGCGGGCTGGCTGGCTGGGCGGGTGAAGTGTGTGGTGGTTGGGCGGGTACTTGGTGGTGGTGGTGGTGTGGGAGGGGGGCGTTCAGGTCAATCTAAAGTGGCAGCACTTTGAACTTGGCAGGCCAGCAGGGCAGTGGCTGCCACCACTCGCGTCACAGGAAAGCTTCGTGATACAGTTGCCTCAGCTGCTGTCTCCCCCAACCCACACAGCCCTCCCCCCATCCGGCCACAGCTGCAGCCCCAAGCCCCGCCATCCCCCCCAGGCCATCCTTAGCCCCTCCTCAGCCCCTCATCAGCTGCAAGAAGTACACCTCAAATGGCACCAGGCAAGCTGCAGCCCAGCCCAGCTCACCCCACCAAGCCGCCCCCCACCCAAAACAAAGGTACCACGGCAAGGTCGCCGTACGCGCTTGCACACACCTTGAGGCGGCGCTGCGCGAGCTGCAGCGCGTATGTACCCGCCAGCGCGGGCAGCAGCCGCCGCTGGTGTGTGAGGTACGCCATGATCGGCTTGTCCCCAAACTGGGGCCGCTGGCACGCGTAGCGTGTTGCGATCGCAAGCGCGATCTTCTGCCCGTCCACACCGCCCTGCGCAGTCCAAAGAGCACAGCTTTCCTAATTTTACCCCCGGATTCCTCCCCAGAAAACACGCACACAAAGCACGCACACGAAGCCCTGCACCATTGACAGAGCACAGTTGTTCCCCTGAACATCCACATGCAGTACACAAAGCATGCTCCTGAAGGCACGTCTTTTTCCCTCCTCAAAACACATACAAACCAAGAAAACACCAGTTCACAGGATGCCACTGCCCTGAACCATTTCATTTTTTTGACACATGCTACCCCTGCGTGTTTTGACATGTGGAAATCCCAAAATTGACATGTGAAAACCCGTGAAAACCCCTACCTGGGCAATCAGCACGCGACCAGTTGTGAGGCCGCCGACAGTGACGCCAAAGCGCTGGGAGATCGACGCGATGGGCGATGTATAGGTGCCGTCAGGGGCGACGGACGCGTACCTGCAAGGGATGTGAGGGGCCCAGGGGATGTGAGGGGTTCAGCAGATGTAAAGGACACAAGTTACACATATGCAAAGGGACGGTGGATACAAAGGGGCAGGGAATACGACGGGACAGCACACACTGGGATATGAACGGCCAGGAAATACAAAGCATGAGGCACCCACTCGTCCAGCAGCCACTTCAGAGCTGGGCTGTGGCCGTTGGGGTGGATACTGTATACTGGATATTGTAAAACTTGGAACCCAGTGCAACGAGCAGGGCTCTCTGCACCCATTTGCCCAGCATCACGGTGTGTGTGCGGGTGGTCAAAGGGCCCAGGATTCTCGGGTTCAGGGAGTGGTGTCTTCTTCAAGACACCCGCCTCACAACCCTATAACCCTGGACCCCAGAACTCTGCCGCTGGCAAGCTGCCCCAACAGCTGATGACCATTTCCAAACCACTTGCTGAGCTAAGCCACCGCAGAGCCTGGAGCTGCAGAGCCTGGACCCCCATGGCACCAGTACCCATGCATGGCATCCCCATGCATGCCCATGCATCCCCGTGCATGGCATCCCCATGCATCCCCATGCATCCCCATGCATGGCATCAGCACCCACTTGTCCAGGAGGGCGTCCCTGGGTATGCGTAGGTTGTCAAACCACAGCTGGCCGTTGTCCACCCCATTGAGCCCCTGCTTGGGCCCCATGTCCTTGATGCGGATGTTGGGCAGCACGTTCAGGGCGTCGTCGCGGATGCGCACCACAAATGCGTGCACGCCCTCGTACTTGCCCTTGGAGTACAGCTGGGCAAACACCACGGTCACCTGTGCAGGGCGGGTAAAGGGCACCACAGGGGTGAGTATTCAGTTGCGGGGATTCAGTTGCAGGGGGGGGTGAGGTGGGGTGGGCGGGACGTGGTGTGGTGTGGTGATGTGGGGTGGGGCAAGGTGCGGCGGGGTGGGGTGTGGTGGGGTGGGGAGGACAGGTAGAGGGGGCACGTTAGCTGCTGGGCAAACACCCCGGCCAGCCACGCTCCGTGCCGCGGAGGGGCGGGGTGGGCTGTTCAGGATCACGTACTCGGGAGGAGGAGGGGGGTGGGGCTGGAGGTGTGGTTTCGGATGGGCACTGGTTGACGGGGGATGTAGCTGGCTGGCCAGTCGAGCGGTTGGTTGATATGTTTATAATAATAAACATATCATTAAAATAAACAAGGGGTTGTTCCCATGGTTGTTACCAGGGTTGTTCCCGTCCATGGGCAGTGGGTGGAACGTAGAAGCAGGCGGGCAGGTCAAGGTGGTGATGGGCGAGCACAAGCGGCAGGGCGCAGCGGCAGCAGGCAGCGGACAGGGGCGCTAAGTACGCGGCCAGGCACAGGGTGCCCCAGCCCAGCATGTCCATAATAATAAAAATAACACGGCGTGTCACAGATGTGTCTTCAGCCGCCCCACTACAGCAACTAGCATCCTGTTGGAAGCATGGCCATGTAACAATATAATAAACGGGGGGGGGGGGGGGGGGG